>MU204413.1:9354635-9374345 GCA_017309775.1 Paedocypris sp. Pulau Singkep
GTGTGTGTGTGTGTGTGTGTGTGTGTGTGTGTGTGTGTGTGTGCGTAACGTGCCGCTTCGGTTTCTCGTGCTCTTTATGCACCAAGACGTTAAACGGTACGCACACACAAATATACGCCAAGTAAACCGAAAATAACGGAAGGGGGTTGATTAAATCCATACAAAAATATTACCTGTTGTTCATCGATTTATTCAAATGCGTGAACATAAATCAATGGTCTAGCAGGCCTTTAATTATTCAACACAAAGTCTTGGAAAGAGTGTACAAAAAGAATACTTAAAGGGCGAATATTTGTAAGTTAAAAGTACTCATTCAAAAGTAAAAAGTAACGGCATTGAACAAAATGATATTTTGCGTTGCTGCTTATACTGTAAATGATAATTAGCCACATCCAGTGTTCTCACATGTGCTTCCATATAAATCTCTAAAAAAACTAAATTTAAAAATAATTAAACTTAAAAATAAATAAGTAAAAAAACTAAAATTTTATTAACAATAATTGTAAGGATGAAAATAACCAATTGCTAAACTAATTTAATCTCACGGATACATCATGTTTTTCTCTTTCCTTTACAGAACTACAGTCTACACAACATGAAGAAATGAAAACCAATAATACGCTGATAATAAAAAGGAAATACGCGAGCCATTCGTGTGAGTTAAAGACCGTTTTGGGTGATAAAACAGCGCTCATTTATTTTAAAGATCACATCAACACGTCTAAACGATTAGCCAAAACTCGAGTTTTTCAATCGGATAAATACGTGAACAACGGCAATATCCGGGCCGCAAACAGGCCATTAGTCCTAATTGAACATGGCGCGAGACTTAAAAGCAGAGCCGAATTTTCGCCGACACGAACTCATTAAAACCTAAATAAACAAGGGGGGCGCGCGTGGTGGGATCGTGTGTTGTTGTTTAATCTGATCTCGTCAAGGCCGCGAAAACCTCCCGCCCCGCCCCCCACGGACCCCGCCCTCTCACTCCGACCCCGCCCACCCCGGCTTTCCATTGTGCTCGGGGGCCGCTCAGAATAATAAGAGCCAGGGGAAGAGGAAGAGCGCGGGAGTTAATGCCTCATCGGGACGGTGTCAGTCGTGGGCGTGGCCTGTCATTCAGAGCCATCAGCGCAGATCTATTCTATTGACCGACACGAACAGTCGGAGCTCGATCACACACACTTCATCAGGCCGAAACCGCGTCCGCGCGATCAACTCTCGCGCCGAAAAGATTAGTCCAATCGGATCGTTTTAATGCGGAACGGGGACAGGTCAATCACACGTCCGCCTGTCTGTCTGACTCGATTGATCTGTCTGTCTGTTTTTAGCATTTGTCTCTTATGTCTGATTTATTGTTAGGGTTTCTTTCTATTTTACATGTCTGTCTGGTTTTAGCTGTCTGTTTTGTCTGTCTATTCTGTCTGTCTGTATGTCTCAGTCTCTCTGCATCTATCTATCTATCTATCTATCTATCTATCTATCTATCTATCTATCTATCTATCTATCTATCTATCTATCTATCTATCTATCTATCTATCTATCTATCTATCTATCTATCTATCTATCTATCTATCTATCTATCTATCTATCCGTCTGTGTGTGTGTGTGTGTGTCTGTCTGTCTGTCTGTCTGTCTATCTTTCTGTCTGTCTGTCTGTCTGTCTGCCTGCCCGTCTGTCTCCATCCATTCTTCTCTACTTTCTGTGTATCTGTCTAACTATCTATCTTTCTGTGTAATTCTTTCTGTCTGATTCTTTCTATCTTTGTCTATCTGTCTGTCTCTCTCTGTCTATCTGTCTGTCTGTCTGCGAATGCCTCCTCCTCCTCCCCTCTCCCTCTGCGGTGTTGGCGTATGGCGGTGGTGGTGTCGCCTGTCTGTCGTTGGGTGGGCCGCGGCCCGGGTCAGTCTAATTGTCTGCTATTGAATTACCTAATGGAATGTGAAAATCAGAGGAGGCGTGTCACGGGGTCGCGCTCAGCGGTCAAAGCGGCGGCGGCGGGGGCGCGCATCAGTCCCGCGCGCGTGACCGCGTGTTTACCGGAACCGAGACGCCTAAAGAGTAGAAAACCTCCGGGGGCGAGACATGAAGGCAAAACCGATCGCTTCTCGAACGTTCCGTGTTCGTGTGGATTGAGCTGTGAATGATTTTATTGATTAAATGACAGAGAAAATGACGTGTGTGCGTGTGCGTGCGCGCGCTCTAATATGCGTAACTGATGCGTCCGCACGACACGCTAAACTGTACTGTACACTTTGTTTTAACACGTTGTTTTGTGATGAAATATAGCATTTCACAATGATTGACAGACAGAAAGTAAGAGACAGACAGACAGTGTAATTAAACATTAGAGAATTATTAGGGATTATTAGAATTGTCTTTTATCGTTACTTACATTCGACTCGTGGGTCGAGCATATGGTGATAGTCTGCCGTGGAAAAAAAAAAAAAAAAAGCACGTGCAAGCAATTTAATACAAGCTCCGGCTGGTAAACGATCGCTGTCACGCAGTGACACGCACGCGGACGGCACGCGCGGAGAGTGACGTCACACGAGCGCCTTCAAGCGGACACGGGTGGTAATGCACAAAGCGAGCAAGGTTAATAAGGACGATCGCGCGGATTCTTCCCGATTTCACCAATAGTTTACTGCATTTCTTTAGTTGTCAGTGCTTAAATCTGTCGATTATCCGAAGTGTAAAATCCGTCTATTTAGTCACGCGCGCGGTGCATTGATCTGTAAGTATTAATAACTTGCATATCCTTTCAAATCAAGGTGTATTTGTCCGAAAATTGCTGTAATTGTAGAACATTGCTATGCTGTGATTATAATTATGCTCTACAGCAAGCGATATTTACTTAAACGTTTAATTGGTACGTAATTGCAACCTAATAATATGGAAATTATTCAAACTGTGAAGCGTAGAGAATCATTTAAAAGTTATAAGACCGTGGTTCATAATGTAGTATAAAAATATAAATTAAGGGACACAACTTGATCCTGCCACGCAACTGAACAGAAATTATCTTTCTGTTTTAGCTATCGTTCTAAAAAAAATCTGATTAAATTAAATTAATTAAACGTGTATAATATTTTCTGATGTGTAGTTTCAAGAAAATACAGAATTAGGAAATGCATTACGGCTCTGTGAGGTTATAAAATTAGAGAGAGATAGTGCTTGTGTGTGTGTGTGTGTGTGTGTGTGTGTGTGTGTGTGTGTGTGTGTGTGTGTGTGTGTGCGTGCCTGCGTGCGTGCGTGCGTGTGTGTGTGTGTTGCAATGATTATTTTGATATAATGGAAATGTCACCGTACAATAATAAAAACTGCATTATTTCCCGAAATAAATATAATATAATAAACTTATTAAAACCAAATAAAATATAATACATTTTCTTTTTACATTCATAAAAGTATTTTTTTATTTACTATTATTGTTGTTGTTACAAATATGTAAAGTTTTTAATATACACTGAAAGCCTCGCTGCGAACAGAAAGTGACGCATTCGAGTGACGCCATGACGCACGACGTCAGGCGGCAGGCCCGTGTCATGTGACCGAAGTCGCGAGGAAGCGCAGTGCATCCGAATATCTCCGAGATGAATCGCTCTATTATCGCCTCGTTCTGCTCGCTTCTGGCCTTACTGTCAGGTAAACACACGTTTGCTTCCGTTTCGTCGGTATTGCATGAATCTCACGTCGATGTGAAGCGTTTTCCGGTGCTGTTTAGCGATATAATGGCGACTACTAGGAGATTCAGTAATCCGGACGCCTACCAGCGATGTCTTATTATGTCAGTTTCGCCCGTTTGTATACAAACATTAACGTAATTTAACATTCACTACACGTTTATGCACCAGGTGAGATGTCGTGATAGGCGTCTGCGCTTTTAAATTCAAGTTTTTTTGCGGCGGACCAATGAACGAGGAAGCGCCGGCGGCTCACGTGACCCTCATGGATCATTGAACGTCCTCCATTTATGGATCAATACCACGAGCGTGCCGATAAATCTGCGCTGATAATTATTTCAAGACACTTAAAAGTCACATAAAATGTTTGGACGTGATTGCATGTGGCCGGGGAAGTGTCGTTTATCACCAGGAGCGATGCTTAAATCGCCACGTTCCTTTTAAGAAGCTAATATATGAGTGTCATCTTGTGCGTTATATATATTCTTCCAGGGGTTTTGGGGGACAGTTTAACCGTGCTGCGCAGCCCGCAGTATGTGACCTTCCGAGAAGGACAGTGGCCCATATCTGGAGAAAAGATCCCGGATTTGGTGGCGCTCACCATGGGCTTCTCCGTCCGTGAGGTATGAGGCTTGTTTGGTGCGTCGTCATGGAAACACCCTGCTAAATGTTGTTGTTTTTATTCAAAGGATCTGGATTGGCCGGGAATGTCCGGCGGCTCACCGTTCCAGCGGCCGCGTGCCAACGCCCTCGTCGTGGTGCGTGGCGTGGACGAGCTCAACTTCCCCAAAAACATCTCCTCGTATCCTCTGGAGAGCGTGAGTCACCGTCCACATGTCTGCCGCTGGGTATTTAAAGTTGAGTTTGGACTAGAGCTGCACGATTGATCGTTAAAAGATCGCGATCTGGATTCTACCTGTTCACGTCTGTTCAGACCTGCACTAAAACAGTGTGTGTGAGTCTGGCAGCAGCCGAGTTTAAAAAAAAAACAGGAAATAAACGGGGAGAATGCGTGATTAAACACAACGATAAAGTAAGTCTGATATAAATTCTGACATTTTACTACCTGAAAAACTACATTTACTACATGTTACTACCTGATTTTATTCTGAAGTGTGTGTGTGTGTGTGTGTGTGTGTGTGTGTGTGTGTTTACTGCGGTTTCAAACCAGAAGACGACACTCAGTAAACCACACACAGTAAACATCTACAGTTGAGGACTACAATTATTAGCCCCGCCTACAAAATAATCATTGTTTGATTAGTATTTCAAAAGTGCTTTTAAACAGAGATAATAATTGTGTCCTCAACTGTACATAATACTGTAACTTGGAATGTTTATTTTTATGTTTAATGGTGATTTTTTTTCCTTTACAACATTACTTATATATTTTTCATTCCATTTATTTAGAACGAAGGAGCAATATGTGTTGTCAAACAGCAATATAATAGCCTGATTTTCAGGCTTAAATGTTTAAATAAAAAAAATATCCAGAGAATCGTGAACTTTATTCTAAGCAAAAAAAATCGTGATTCTCATTTCATTCTCATTAATTGTGCAGCTCTAGTTTAGACTCTGCGAAAGCACCTTAAAAAAAACGGCATCAACATTGCGCCATTTTGGAAAGGCTTTTGCGTCAACTTTGGACTTTTCTCAACAAACTTCCGGTGTGTTTTGTGCACTTCTTCTTTCAGCCGGTTCCCTTCACCCTGGACAGCGTGTCCAACACCGTGCACAGTGTGTTTGCCGACAGCACTCCGGTGGTCCTGCAGCTCGCTCCCAGTGATGAGGTAACACCTTCCGGAATCTTCCACGCTCTTCAGACGCGGCCACCCACTGTCTAAACTGTTCATTGCACCAGTGGTGGGCTTTTCTTTTTTTGCTGGGTGGGTTGAGAAAAGGAAAACTATCATAGAGAGCCAAACTTCACTAGGCTGAGCTGAATCCTGATAATCCTGACTATTCATCGCTCTTTTATATATCATCAAATACATCATTTTATATATTTAAAATATGTCTTGCTTTGGGTGACGCGACACGGGTAGGTGATCTTAAACAATGTAAACTAAACACAGCATTACTCGTGACTTCAGGAGAAGAAATATTCCGCCGTTTTTTTTAAAAATATTAAAACGGAAAAATGATACTTTCTGTTTAATGATTCTATTTAGCTTTCTTTTTTATATACCTTTTGCGTCTATCAATTATTATAGTTTTTTTTCGATTGTTTGACATATTTTTTGATTATCCTAACGATTCTTTTTTGCCCAAACAATTATTTGTTCATAGAAATTGAATAAACATGCTATTTGGTTTTTAATTAACACCCCCTGTAAAGTGCATTCAAATTCAGCCAACAACAAAGTGACTTAAAAACTAAAGCTTGTCTTGTACATAACCACATAGTATGTTTCAATATCACTTACAAAAAATACATGTAGGCCAAGTTAAATACATTAAAAGTTACATGAAATTAATTAAAAGGTTTCATACGTCCTTAACACAAAACCAGCGCAAAATGATTTCTGTAAGATGGACTGTAAATATTAATGTGCAAAATTACATTTTCATCCTAAAATATTTTTACCTCACCCTATTGTGATGCAAAAAAAGTTAGTATGCTCAAGGGTGACGCTTGCGCAAAGTGGTGCAAAGGCTCTTGGGAAATGAAGTTCTGACCACTACAATCGACTGTTATTATCTATCATTCAAGTAAAACGATATCAAAACAATACGAGTCACAAGTTAGGTTTGTTCACTAAAGAACAAAGAGTATTTTTAAGAGAATATTAACGAAATGTGTGGTTCCAGAGGCTGTACATGATGGGGATGGCCAACACGGTGTTTGAGGAGCTTCCTGTCACCCTGCAGCAGATCCGCGGCCGTCTGTCCCAGGACGGTTCTGTCCTTACATCACTTCCTCTGACGTCCCTCAGCCGCAGTAACGAGGTGACACGCCTTACACACTCACACACACCTGCAGGGAAAGAATAGAGTCCCAGAGGAAAGTCCTGACAGCGGTTTTTCAGATGTTTTTTTCATTATGGAAGTTGTCAGGATGGATGCAACGATTATAGATTTTGGTTGAATTTTTTTCGCAACTCAGGGCGAAATTTTCACGCCAACGCGTTTCGTTGTTTGGGATTTATTTGTTAGAAATGACATTGGTAACGTGTGATGTTTTGTGTGGTGCAGGCGGATCTTCTCTTCCTGTCTGAGGTTCAGGTGCTGAGTGACATCTCCGCTCTGGTGAGCTTCACTTCTGCACTCGCTACACATCACCAGCAGAACGCCTCACGAGAACCCGGCTTTAGTTTCGTAGCCCGTGTAATAAAGGTCACCACAGAAAGTCTGACATGGATTTAAAAGGGAATGTTAACGCACGTTTAGGTGTGGGCGGCAAACTGGTATTAACGTGACAACCGGTGGTGAGTTGGGCCACGATATGGATTTTGCAATAGTGTGGATACTGTTACACACTCATGATTGTAATTACTATACACGTATATAAACACTTTAATACAGTGAAACACGTTTGTTTTGTCACAACTTTTTAAGACGATACGGAGACATTGCTAATCGAGCACAGAAAGCGTTACAGACTGATTAATAGATCACAGCAGCTGTGATGTGTGTGTGTACTGTGTCTTTAAGAGCCACCACACTGAGAGAGAGAGAGAAGCGTAAAGACGCACGTGCAGCGCTGTTAGCTACTGTTTTGACAAGTCGTTTGTTACACGCTAGATTAGGTCTCTAATCGCACTCGTGAGAAGAAGAGCAAGAGAGAAAAACTCTTTTTCTGTCTTCTCTCTCTCCCTCTTCCTCTCTCTTTTTATCTATCTCTCGGTCTCTCTCTCTCACTCTCTATTTTTCCTCTTTCTCTTTCTCTCCCTCTCCCTCTTCTCTGCCTCTCACTCTGTCTGTCTATCTCTCTCTCTCTCTCTCACTCTTTATCTCCCTCTCTCTTTGTATCTCTCTCTCTCTCTCTTTCTCTCCCTCTCTCTTTGTATCTCTCTCTCTCTATCTGCATCTCTCTCTCTCTGTTTCTCTCTCTGTCTCACTCTCTCTTTACCTCTCAGTCTCTCTCTCTCTCTTTACCTCTCAGTCTCTCTCTCTCTTTACCTCTCAGTCTCTCTCTCTCTTTCTCTCTCCCTCTCTCTCTTGTTGTCTCTCTGTCTCTCTCCCTCTCTTCTGTAATTAAGTTCTACTAAAATGTAAAGCCCAGCCCCCCTATTGTGATATAAGATACCTTCTGGACACTAGAAAACACCGTGATATCAATTTTCCCTCATATCGCCCCCCTAACTCCAATATGATTTAGCCTTCACTCGCTTAACGCCATTTAGCGGCTAATGCGATTGGCTCCACCCACCTCCTCACGATTTCTGTGTTCCCCAAAATATCCGTCCGTTTTTCTTTTCTTTGACTATAGTTGCAGAAGCACAAGCATCTGGCGAAAGATCCGGCGCCGGACCTGTACTCGCTGGAGCTCGCGGGATTGGAGGAGATCGCGCGGCGCTACGGAGCCGATTCGCCGCAGTTCCTGGACGCCGCCGCCATCCTAAGCTCCGCCCTGCAGAAGGTGACACGCACCAACTGAACAAAAATCTACATCATGCCATTAACGTTTTTCAGCTCGCAAAATGTTGAATTCATACAATGTTAAAAGTAAAAAAAAAAACGTTTTGGTAAAAGTAAATAAAAAGTGAACACTAATTTAGATCTACGTAAGTGTGGAAAGGTGTACGTTTTTTTTTTCTCGTACAGATTTGTGGTGATTTCTTGAAATGATGCGTAAGTAGCGTTTAGAATATCGACTTGTTTTGTCAACTTTTTTTCCGTTTCCCGCATGTTTCGCGCAACCACGAAGTTCGCAGACGACGTCGCCAGCGTCTACGGGAACCACGCGGTGGTGGAGGTGGTCACCGTGAAGGCGTTCGAAGCCCCTTTCAGCAGGAAGTCCCGCTCCATCCTTCAGTCCCGGAGTGTGAGTTTCCTTCGGTTCAGTAGCGAAGTGCGCGAGTGTGTTAACGATGAGTCCACCATGTTTTATTCATCAGAGTAAGAGGCGGAAGGACCGATTCAGGACCAGCACTGTAAGACATGTGTTAGCGGGTTTAGTTAACTAGCTATACGTGGTTTTTACGGAACGATGTTGAGTACGAGTTTTGCGAATTATTTTGCGAAGTTTACGAGAATTGTTGCGTTCGCGTTTACGATGCGCTCCGTGTGGAAAAATTCAAACGCTAATGCGAAAGGCTACACTCGATTGTGTATTGGCATAATTCCACGCCCACTGTGTAGTAGCCCCGCCCCTTGATTCTGATTGGCAGGTTGTGTGCTCTCACAAATTGAGCTTATGATGCAAAGACAATTGGCGTTTGATTTTTGTTTGATTGTTGGGTTAGCGTTTGCACTTTAGCGCACATCGTAAACGCAATTCGCCAAATATTACGAATTTTGTCCGAAATATCGTTCCGTATTTTTTTAGCTTTTTGATACATAGTTGATGCATTAGCTTTTTGATACATTGTGCCTTCTTTGTTTTAGTGCGTTCAGCAGAAGTTAGACGCCACGCCCCCTCCCCTCCAGCCCCGCCCACATTTCAAATCGCATTTTTTTTCTACCTGTTGCAATTTTTTTGTATTAAACTTGTAACTTGAGTGTTGGATTGTTTCAGAACGCCGTGGACAACCAGTACAATCTGGCCTACAAGTACGATTCCGATTACGCCGTGATCTTCAACATCGTCCTGTGGCTGATGATCGTGTTAGCTTTAGCCGTCATCGCTATTGCCTACAACCTGTGGAACATGGACCCCGGTTACGACAGCATCATCTACAGAATGACCAATCAGAAGATCCGCATGGACTGATCCCAGCAGCCACACCCGCTTCTCCACTTCCTGTCACGTGTGTGTGTGTGTGTGTGTGTGTGTGTGTGTGTGTGCCACATGATCGCTTGTTTGAAAATGCAATGTCGTTATGGAGCAATCACCCATGAAATAAGATTATTTATTGAAGCCTGTTAATAGTCGGAGAAATAAAAGTCAAATGTGTCGATGCTATAGAAGAGTTAAACATGGATTGTTGTGAGATTTCCCTGTATTTATTGGTTGTCGTTTACCGGACGTGATGTGATGGTGTTTGCCTTCCTTTCATTCCTGGTGATGTTTGTCGTGTTCAGACAGTGTTCGCCGTCTGCGTGTTTGTGAACCCGGAAACAAATTTAACTGGAATAAATAATAAATCTGTTTCTTTCAATGTTTGTTGTACTGGATTTATTTCTCTTACTGATCTGTTTGTCTTTATCCTTGTTGTGTTGTGCGGAGTTTATGTTCTTCCCAGTGGCTTGTGTTTCCTCCGGGTCTCTGGTTTCATAATAAGGATGTGTCTGTTTCCTGCTCTGTGATTGGTTGGTCAGTATTCTGGGGCGTGTCCCAGACATGGGAAAGCCGTCTCATTTCTGTTTTAGTTTTCTCAGTTAAGGAAATATTTGCATAAATTTCTTCATCAGTCTGAACGTGTCTGTCGTTCTGTCTGTCTGTACAATAAAATTATTACATGTGCGACTTCTTATGTCTAGTTCAGAATTCGACAAATAATATAATTTTCTTTGCCTTTTAGGAGACGATGAAAAGTCACAATTCACAAAACGAGCAGTTTTGTAGTTAAATCTTCTATTTCTGTTCCGTGTTACACTGCTCATGATGCATCTAATGTGTTTTCTATCATTTTCTAAACTAGTTTACATGTTTTTTAATTCATAAACTAGGTATTTTATTTTTAACCGCCAGAGGGCGCACACGTATCGTTTTGTTTGCGAACCACGTAGCGATCTCTATTACAAATACATTTAAAGTTACTATAAAGGACCGTCATAACGATTTAATGATTACACAATATCGATGTTTTAAATTGGTAAACATGATAAAATGACTATTTTTTACATGAGTCGAAGACACGTTCACCTATCGCTATTTAGGCGCGCAAAAGTGCTTTAGATGCGAATGTTAAACATAAATATTTAATCACGAATTCAACGTTCAGTGCAAATTTACTATATTAATAATAAAAGTAAACAACCATGAAACTGTGTGTATTATTTTACAATCCACTTTTGTTGTACACATAGAAATATTTACATCGTCGACAAACCTTTATCTTGTCACTTCCGCTCTGGCGTAGACAAAACTTCCTGCGCAAGCGTCAAAAATGGCCACGTCCAGACTAGAAATCAATTTTATCCGATTATTGTCCCGCTGTGAATCTTTGGCTTCCGAGAAACGAAACGAGACCGAATGGAGACTAGAAAAGGTGATTATTTCCACGTCACATGCTAATTCACTTTAATCGTCGGCGTACAACCGTTTTCCCGTTTACTATATTTTGCAAAGATTTTTAAAAATCTTATTGTTGTACTATGTTTTTCATATTCTTTATGGTGTACTGTGTATATACGCATTCAAGTAGGAAAACGCTTTATTTGGCATATTTTTTGGCATAGCTATTCTTCGGTCTTCAATAATTCTCTTATTGTTTCTCCTCAGTGAAATATCGCGTTTTGCAATGTAAAAATATAAGGTGATGCACAAATAAAACTAATAATAATAATGTCTATTATATTTCCAGTATGTTGGCGCTCTGGAGGAGATGCTTGCGGCACTTAACAAGAGTTCCAGGTAACGCAGCTGTTTAATATGGTTATAAATGTGTTATAAATGCACATATAACACGTCTATTACACTGCTACTTTTTCGGTTTGTTTGTAGTTTCTGGGGGTCTATTTCGTAAAAATTACAGTCCTTTTTTGACTACAATTCTAAACTTGTGCCGTTAAACCAACTGTGTTTTTCGTGAGTCGCGAGTTCTTCGCCTATTTGACGTTTTTCTGACGTTAACCGTTTGATTCCCTAAGCAAGCCCACCGCGGAGATGCTGAGCGACTACGGACGCAAAGTCGACTTCCTCAAGGGCCTTTTAGAGGCAGAGAAGCTGGTGAGTCCGTACAAAAAAATAAATGAATGAATGAATGAATGAACTGTTCGCCTAAGGCTGCCCACTGCTCCGGGTTCCTGTGTGTCACTTCACTGGATGGTTAAATATTTAAATGTTCTGTTTAATTTACAAGGAAGATTGTTTTATATAACACACGATTGTGAATTTTCTGAAAAATTCTCTCTATTCGAAAAATTAATTCCAAAACGTGCAGACACACCAGATCATGGGTTCGATTCCCAGGGTAAGCAAGAATTTGTTGAATTGTGAAAGTTGTAATGAAATGTAAGTCGCTTTGGATAAAAGCGTCTGCTAAATGACTATGAAGAAGAAGAACGTCGTTTTGATTCTGCCCCTAGTGGCCACACGGACAAACCCGTTCACTTTCTCTTCGTAACTGGGTTGCCATGTTGGTCTGTTTGCAGCCGACGCCCACCGAGAAGTCTCTAGCCAATCAGTTCCTGGCGCCAGGGCGAACGCCTACGATATCCAGCGAGCGGACGCCGGCGAGCCGAACAGTTCACATCCAGAGTAAAGCGCGGTGTACGGAGGAGATGAGGAAGGAGCTGATGAGCACAGTACTACCATCTTTACACGCCACCGCTGAATCCTCTCATACCACTTTACTGATATTTCACTGTTGTTTTTCCAGGGTGTCGCTAATACAGGTAAAGCTCACGTTCTTAAATTGCGCGATTAATCGGTTAATTAGGCACTCGCCTTATTATTATTATTCGCTTTTAGACAAACAAAGTGGCTAAATTGCCCCGTTGAACACGCCAAATCACGTTATTTTATTTGTCTCATAATTCCGAAAAGTGTGTAACTTTAAAATGTAGGGTTTTTGACTGACCAAAAATGGTTACTCAACAGCGCCCCCTTGAAAATTAAAACATTGGGCCGATGGGACTTTTTTCATCCCGACTCACGAAAACCGGGACACATGTTCATCATGTCGGGGCGAGGAAAAAAGCCTATCTGGTCGACTCTGCCAAACCAACAGGAAATCGGCCATCTTGGCTCAAAGTCCCACTTTGGAAAATTCTGCGTTTTTACACGACACATATTTGAACGAACTAGTCATGGGGCGTTTGACCGAATGAGCTGAAAATTTCACAAACAAATCTAGAGACTTCCAAAATCTAAAATTTGAATGGGAAGAGCCAGGATTAGTTTGTCACGTACCAAATTTGCTGAATAATTAGTGAAGGACATCCTGAGCATAAATGCCAATAGTTATCCTGTTGTAAATTTAACCCTGTGAGTGTGGCAATGGCCCAAAACCACCATTCATTCCTAATGGCACTTAGCAAACTATTGTGAATGGAGAGCCATGAATTAGTTTGTCACAGGCGTACCAAATTTGCTGAAAAATTCAAGCAGGCCATCCTGAGCATAAAAGCCAATGACAGCCATGCTGTATTTTCCACCGTGTTGTAATGGCGATTCATTCTTAATGGCAGAAATTGCTCTGAATTGTGACGTGTGCAGAACGGAGATTTTCGATTCTATATTTACACGGTATTTCTGTTTCCGCAGGTTTGTTCGAGGCGGACGTCCGGCACAGGAAGTAAGCCAGTCTTTCGGCGGTTTCCCGATGGCGTTCCTCCTCTGAATCCGAGCTCTTGTTTTTCTTTCTGAGGAGCGTTCCGGTAGACGAGCGCCAGTCGGCCGCAGAACTCGACGCCATTCTGCAGCATCATCACAGTCTGCAGGAGAAACTAGCCAATGACATGCTGAGCCTCGCCCGCAACCTGAAGAACAACACACTCGCAGCGCAGAACATCATCAAGCAGGATAACCAGGTCTCACACACACACACACACACACACACACACACTCACGCACACACACACACACACACACACGTATATTGTAATCACATTTTGTGATAAATGTGTGAAAACAAACACTAATCAAGTTATTTGTTAAACCAAAAATTTAGATTTAGAATTATGATACATATTATATGATATTTAGTATAATATTTTGAAAGTCTTTTACACGACAAATAAGGGGATTTATATTAATCATATAATATGTGGGCGGGGCCTAAGATGTGCGAATAATTTCTATTTACTATTATTACAAATAATAATTATGAATTATTATCCATTTGATCAAATTGGATTGTTTGGACGGCTTCTTTCTTATATAATATGTAAATTTAAATCTTTTTTTTTTTTACGAATATGTAAATTCATGTTAGATTTCATGTTTGACAACAATATAGAAGTTTGATTAGCAGGTTGTTTATTGTTCAGAGTTTTCAAGTAAATTGCACCGTTTGCAAAGGAAATTGAGTAGCTAACAAAAAGCGTTTCTTTAGCCTTCACTTGAAGAACAAAAACATTTTCTAGAAAGACTCTAATGGAATGCGTTTTAATATTCATAACGGTATATTGTGAGTCTATAAGTGTATTTGGCCACTAGAGGGCAGCACCAGCCGACAGCTTGACGCAGCTTCTCTCGCCGCTCCTCAGACTCTCGGTCAGTCCATGCGTCAGGCCGACATCAACTTCGAGAAGCTGAAGACGGAGTCGGAGCGTCTGGAGCAGCACGCCAAGAAGTCCGTCAACTGGTTCCTGTGGCTGATGCTCATCGTGGTGTCCTTCACCTTCATCAGCATGATCCTCTTCATCAGACTCTTCCCCAGGCTCAGGTGATGGACCAGCAGGAGAAGTCGTCACTACTAGCACATCACGTCCATTAAAGCTGAGGAGGAAGTGGTAGATGCCTTCAAACCGAAGTGCTGTACTCTAACAGGAAGTGCTCCTTTTTTTTGCTAACTGTAGGTCGGACTTGATCTATTCTGAAGGCCGTGCGCTGTTTACGGGCCGGTCCGTGTAAAGGCCGAGGGTCTATATTGACAGGCCTCGTCCTGATATAGACGGGTCTGAGGAAGTTATTTGTGTAATAACGAGTCAGGATGTGTAATAAAATCATGTGATTCATAAATGTGCTGATTAGGTTGTGCTGGTGTTTGAAATGGTTGTGGCTGTGTGTGGAACTAATTGTAAAATAAAGAGTTTAATTTTTGTTGTTGAATATTTTTGTCTATTATGTTGTTATGTTTCTTTTCATGTGTCTTTGATTTTTTTTTGTTAACAAAACACATATATATTAAATGTCTTTTTCATGACAACTTCAGAGTTTAACTACTTTGATTTGTTCCTGTTTAAAATGTACACATCTATACAATTTATACAAAAAAATCTAAATATTCTACACAAAAATCTATACAATTCAATGAATTACAGGAAATTTTGTTAAAAAAAGTGTATAGCTTAGTCGTTTTGTTGCTTTATTTACTTTTAAATCGCTCAATGTTTTTTGCCTGATTAGCTTCTAAACCGCTCAAGATTAAAAAATATATATACTGTATACATTTCCGTTCATATTTTAAATACAAAAACAAAACACCCTCTACTGACCAATACATACATGTGTGTTTAATAACTTAATTCATTCCGGATTAAAGTATGATATAAAAAATAAATATATTACAGTAGTCACCAAATATTAATATTAAGCCCAAAAAAAATCATAACCACAACCGTATTACGATAAATCCTCCCAAAATAGGTAGGTAGGTTTATACTTGATTAATCCCTGAGGGAAATTCCTATCCACAGCAGCAGAAATGTGTTTGTAAGAGTCAAAATATCTCTTATTCTAATGAAAAAAGGTACAAAATGAATTCCTCATCTCCACCATCGACCGTTGATGAAGGAGAAGTGAAGCGTCTGAGGCGCGGTGACTCCTGTCCTCCGCTAGGCCCCGGGCCCCGGCTCTGCCCAGCAGGTGCCACAGGTTCCTGGAAACCACCAGTCAACCCAGATTAAGCTCTTTCTGGAGATGCTTAGCGCTGACCCGGGGAAAGCTCTGGCTCCATTAATACGGAGGCAAGAATGTGATTCAACTGTGTCTTTTCTGCCGCGGTCAGAGGTGTAAAGTACTTGAGTACTTTGTTACTTTACTTAAGTATGTTTCGGGCTACTTTGTACTTGTACTGAGTATCAAAAATAGAAGCAGCATTTACTCTCTACTCCACTGCATTTCTGATTGAGTAGCTGTACTTTTCACTCCACTACATTTGAATTGACTCTTATTGTTACTCGTTACATTTTTTATTATGCGCGACAAACCTTAATTTATTTTTATCGCGGTTTATTTTCTTGTAAGTAGTTTACATTAATACATTACAGTAGTTAACAAATATTAATATTAGGCCCAAAAATATCATAACCACAACCGTAATACAATAAATCCTCCCAAAATAGGTAGGTAGGTTTATACTTGATTAATCCCTGAGGGAAATTCTTCCATTTTTTTTTTTGTTTTATTCTAGCCTAAATTCAATATGAGTAAAATACTTAAGTCGTTTTAAAGTGTGATACTTTTGCTATTGACTTTGACTCAAGTCTTTTTTATAGCGGCGACTTACTAGTACGGGAGTAACTCATACAGCCCGTATCCGTACTTTTACTCAAGTATACTTTTACTCTTACTTTTACTCTTTACACCTCAAAGTCGATTCGGATCTCAAGGTGGATTCCCAGCCGGAGCGAGTAAAGGTTGTTGTTGTAACACGCCGCAGCAGGAAGAGCCGTGTGGGAACGCCGGAGCGCTTTGATCCCGGGATAATTACTCTGTCGCTCCTCAGGACGGGTGGTAAACACTAATAGTGAGGAACGTACAGGAAGTGGCTCAGGAAACGGTTCGGCCGTACCTGCTTTATCATTCTCCGGCACGCAATCACACGATGGATGGAAGGATGGACGAGCAGAGCGAGAAGAGAAAAAAGACTTTACAGACAGTGAGATAAATAGACACAGAGAGACAGATCCATAAAAAACTTACAGAAAGACAGACAGATCTACAAGAAACCAACAGACTACGGACAGAGAGAGAGAGATGGATGGATGGATGTCAGACAGACAGATCTCTATAAAGTAGGGTCCAAAGACCCAAAGACTCTTCAGCGGAGGAAACAATTTAAGGATAAAAAGACCTTTTGTATTCAATAAAAAAAAAAGTAGTTCCTTCGTAACCCTGTTTATGTTATATAATTTGATATGAATCCTTTTCCCCCCTCTATCTTTCTCTTTATTTTCTTCACCTACAATAATTCTTTACTTTACTAAGATTCTGTGTTAAGCCTACTGTACAAGACTGTATTTGTACAATTATTATTGCTAATTTGTTGTATTCAGCTTTTGTATTAAAAAAAAGTAGTTCCCTCGTAACCTTTTTATGTTATTTATATATAATTTCATATGAATCCCTTGTTTGTTTGTTTTTTCTCTCTGACTTTCTCTTTATTTCCTTCATCTACAATAATAATTCTTTAATTTACCAAGATTCTGTGTTAAGTCTACCATACAAGACTGTATTTGTATAATTATTATTGCTAATTTGTTGTATTCAGCTTTTGTATTCAATTAAAAAAAAAGTAGTTCCCTCGTAACCTGTTTATGTTATATACAGTAATTTGATTTGAACCCCCCCCTCTCTCTTTCTATGTATTTCCTTCATCTACAATAATTCTAATTTACCAAGATTTTGTGTTAAATCTATTATACAAGACTATATTTGTACAATTATAATCGCCAATTTGTTGTATTCAGCTGTTGCATTCAATTAAAAAAAAAAAAAAAAAAGTCGTTTCCTCGCTCGTGACTCCCGTCCGGCGGCCATGACGGCTGTCGTTCCGGCCCGTGTTTTGCCGCTCGCCCGGCTCTAGCCCAGCTGACTGGCAGGACTTGTTTACTGCTGGAGCTACACACGGAGACGCCGCACCGCCGACCACACGAGTCCAGTTCGCCCGCTTTCCGAGCATTCCCACGCCGTCCGCTTCACCCACGCCTCGCCGCGGATCCCGGGGAGGCCACGGAGCCGTTTGGAGGCCGGACCGGAGCTCACGCCACGCGGCCCGCGACACGCTCTCGTCGGCGGCATTGTGCTGGAGCGGCCGCGGCCGGGGAGGCGGGGACTGTCCGCCGCGTTAACGCGTTTTAACGGTGGAAACACACGACCGAGGAAGGCGCGATTGGGATCCGATTCGTCCGAATGAAGCGACCTGTGGAGTAACAGCTTTTTTTTCCTTTTTTTTTCCTCAGTTTTTGGGGACATTCAAACCAAACACGGTGTTGGCGATTCGGAACAAAATCACCCCCCGGAAAATATGAGAAAGTTCCCGTGCGCGGGGCCCGTCCGGCTCCCCCGCTCCTAGACGCGGAAGATGCGGGGCTGGGAATGATCTCGCTCCTCATGCGCGGACGCTTGATCGGAGCCTCGCCGGAGCTCGGTGGCCTCAGCCGGACTCTCCCCTCAGGAGCTTCTCGTCTGTTTTGCTAGAGACTTCGCGTGCTGTTGTTGTTGTTGTTGTTGTTTGTTTTCGGGGCCCTCTCTTCACCAGGACGCACTTGTGTGTTATTTTGGGGCTTGGTTTTGTTTTTGTTTTCCACGACCATAATGCGGTTGGACACCTCGGCGGTTGTTTGGGTCACTTTCGTCTGCATCGCGTGCCTTTGTGGGTCGTCACGTGGAGAAGGTGAGTTTGCTTTTTACGTTGCTTTTTTAGGTTGCTAATTAGCGAGTCAAGCGGATGGAGCTCCGCGTTTGACGGCACGTCGGCTAAAGGTCTAACTGTCTGTGGAGATTCGGTTCTGATCTCACGCGTCACTCTTTCATAAAAGCGAGTCGTTTCTCAGGCCCGTGTTTCGGTTCCTCCATCACTAGGCCAGATTAGCGCTCGTGACTGGACTCGGCGGGATTCGCGGGAGCGCGCACGCACACGCACGCACGCACGTTCTTCACGTTACGCCGCGAAGGCTGTAAACGAGCGGAAGCGTTAAGACGATTCCCACAGCTCCTCAGAGCAGGATTAGTCTGCGCTGCTTTCTTTACCTTTGTGGATCGCTAATTAGAATTTGCCCAAGTCTGTCCGAGGTTATTATCGTCACTGTTTTTTCTTTGACCGTTTGTCTGTCTTTTCCTGATTATTGATCCGCTTGCGTATTCGAGAACACGTTTTATGAGCGGGAGCACACAAACACGGCAATAATTTACATTTTTTTCTACATTAACCACGCATAAAATCTTACATGTAAACGGCTAACAAAGTCAAGAGACACTTCAGTGAAGGGAATATTGTTCGGCTGAATAAGGACAGAAGCTAATATTGACTATTTCAGCGAGAGATTACGTTGAGCAAAATTGACATCAAACAAATTTTGAAAATGAATTCGTTTTTTGTTATCAGGAGAGGATTTTTGCTATCAAAACAGCTTTTTCCAATAGAAGGATTCAAGTCACACGGGCTCTCAGATGCCAAATTGTGCCTTAATATATCTCTGTGGTAAATGTTTGGCTCCTAATCTCACATTTTTATATTCGTTTGATTCTGACAGTTTGTTGACAGTAGTGAGTTTAGTGCCGTGGTCTCAGATCGCTGACTGCAATAGTAACGTGGTGTTTAAATAATGATGCGGAAATAATTGCGTCCACTTCACTGTGAGCAACAGTTGCAGCGGATTTGAATCCTAGATTCGGGAAAACACCCGGAAGCTTTTCCTCGTCACGTCAGAGCTGGAATCTTTTCTAGTCGAGAAGCAAGTTTGAGGCAGTAATGGTGAGAAACGTTCCCGCGGCCCTGGCCGGATCTGTTTGGGATCGTCTGACACTCCTGTAGTTGGCCTCGGAATGTCTCCCAGAATTCCCAGTGTGTGGAATGTCTTTGAAGCGGCCCACCCTGTAGGTGCTCCGGCCCGTGGAGTCGGACGTCTGCTTCCTGCTGACCTCTCGCCTTCCAGGTTGTGTATCGGAGCATGTGAGCTCCGACTTCAGCTCTCCGGAATCTTCAGGGTGGGCTTCTCCCAGGAAACCCGAGCGCTTCTCCCTGGCTTCTGCTGCGGGAGACTGACGTTTGCTTTCCAAATTGTACGCAAACACGAGTCAAACAAAGTTTCATTTTAAAGTATTGGAACGACGTCTGTGGCGTCAAACGGTTTTCCAACTTTTGACTT
>MU204413.1:9394035-9418320 GCA_017309775.1 Paedocypris sp. Pulau Singkep
GTCTCTCTCTCTGTCTCTCTCTCTCTCTCTCTCTCTCTCTCTTTACGTTATAAGACCCGCTCCTGAACTCCTCTTTTATGAACCACTGCGGAGGGGTCGAGGGCGCCTGTTGTGTTTCTGTAGGGGGGTGGTGGGGCGTTGCTAGGCAACAGTGAAGCAGCTGTGATGATGTGCTGATGTGTCCGGAGGCGAGGTCACATGCTTCTGGCCCAGAGGTGGACGACGTCAAGCGGCCAATCAGGCGTCATTGTGAAGTTCACAGAACATTCCCGGAATGATTTCCGCCGTTTGTGCAGCTGATCTCCAGATCCTTATCCGTTGTCCCGAGGTCCTTGTGGAAGTCACTATCCACCCCACGCACCTTGATAACCGTCTTCTACACCAGGGGTGGGTACGGCCCGGGGGCCACATGCGGCCCTTTCAATGTTTGAATCCGGCCCGCCCAGCTTGTAATTTTTTTTTATGTAAACCCGGTTAATCTGTTATTAAGGTTTATTTAATTTTTTTATGTAACACCTTTTTAAAAGTGGATAAACACAATATGTACGCAAAGGAATTGTACTAGTTTATTTTTAACATTCATTTTTACAGTCTAATGAATCAAATGTCAAAAATATCAAACGATAATTTCTTTCTACATTTTTTTGTTCGCTTGAGATTTTTCCGTCCATTTGGATATTTTCTTTTTGTTTGGACTGGCACTAGCTTCACATGGGGGCGGCACTTACTCTGATTGGCTGGTGAGAGTGTGATTGACAGGAAGCCCGGTCCAGCCCCTTTGTCAAATGTTAGAACCCAAGGTGGCTCGCGATTCAAAAAGTTTGCCCACCCCTGCTCTACACTGTTTTGCGACCACGGAATTTTTCACGGAATTTCTAGTCATATGGGGGAGGCCAGAAAACCTCCCAATTTTCTCCATCGTTAGCCGGAGTTTTTTAATGAGCAGGTCGTGGCATTCCTGAGCGTTAATGAGAGTAAGCGGGTCCACAATGCAACACAAAAGCCCGTCGCCTGAAGCCCCCCAAAGGTACGAGTGTAATGGAGCGCGGCGAGGTGTTGCGTAACCTGTTCCCCAGCACGACGATCTCTCGCCTGACCGCCATCCGCTGTTCACGTAGCGGCTCCTCCGTCGCTGAATTCGCTGTGTTTCGCGCAGACGCACCGATTCTCGTCGGCCAAGTGCGCGGGATAGAGCGAATTAGCGACGTTTCCGAGCTTTGACATTACATTCTTTTTAAACTGTACTGTGCTAGTTGGGCTTTTAGAAACACAATACGTGTAAAAATGAAGCGCCTTTTTTTTTAACGAGTGCTGTCAAAGTTAACGTGTTAATGCACGTGATTAATTTTAAGTGCTTAATCGCGTCAATTTTTTTTTAATGCCATTATTCACAGTTGCTTTTTTTTTTTTACTCTCGTTTTGGCAACGTGAACCAATTCAGTTCGTTTTCAGCTGACAAAGAGAAGGCAACACTTCTTAGTTTTATTATTATTATTATTATTATTATTATTATTATTATTATTATTTGTACAACATCCTGTTTTTATTAGGAGCGTACTCTAAAAAAATTTGAACTTTCAGTTAATTGATAACACTTAGTTTCTCTGCATTTAACCCATCCGATCCTTCCCCACTGAGGGACTAATAAAGGTTCAATTATTATTATTAAATGTAAGACCAAAATTGACTTTTGTGTGTGTTTTATTTTGAAAAAAGTGCGACTCGACCCCGGAGGGTTAAAAAACAAAGACAATACATTGCAAATTGAACTAAAAATATACTAAAATATTTCTACAGTATTTAAACGAGTGTTTATTCAGTGTTGACTTTACATTAATTTACATATTACACTTCATTATCCAATATTACAAGCTTCAGTCTTTTAATAGCGATCATTCACAATTAATTTGGTCAGGGAAGTGCGATTAACTAGTTAAAAAGATTAATCGTTTGACAGCAGCACTATTCTTTACATGATTTAGTGTTGGAGGCATTTCATGAGCTATTACTGAATATTTACTTCTACATCTTTTGCGTTCTTACAAAATGTCCTTGACTCCGCCCACCCTGCCGTCAGACTCCGCCCAAAAGAGAGACAAAAAAGTTTGATGTTTTTGGTATTTTTTGGCAGTCGTTTCTCATCATCCCAACCATTCGGTTTCTTAATCGGTGGGGGCCAAAACTTTTCTCGACCGAACACGTCTCAATCACAAAGACTTTTTTTTCCCCAGCTTGTTTTACCGTTGGTGTTGGTGGAGGTGTTGTTGTTTGGGCAGTGCACATCTGCCTCCACCATAAAGCCCCACAGCTGGACAAGCGCTCATGTAGAAACACAGACCTCCGTCTCTGCCGCCATTGTCTGTAATGAGAGGTTTGAGCGGCGGACAGTGCGTGGCTTTTGATTACAGGCCTCGGATCAAAGCAGGTTTCCCCGAGAGAAAGCAGCAGCTGTGGCGGATCCCGCTGGCTTCCTGTGACCTGAAGGGAATGACGTTCCGGTTGCTGTGGATTTCTATACGGAAATATATGATTCATGGCTACGTGAATTTTTTTATCGCGACCAGGATTCAACCATCGTGTGATCAGTAATTATCGTCTTGAGGGTCTTGGCGAAAATTGGCGAGTTGTTTGTAGTGGTGATGGGCGGAGTCTGTGAATGGCCGAAAAAATGATAAAGCGCGTCAGGTTTGCGAACATTTCCTAGGTGTTTTTTCACAATCCCAGAAAGGCCAATTGTAAATCGCCTGGCAAATGTCGCAGAACTCGCAATCGATCAACGGGCAAGAGTTCAGTGGTGCCTCATTTTTCCAACAAACTTTGTTCGGTAAATGTCTTGAAGGGTTAACGAGAAGCGCCACGAAAACGCAAGACCGCCTCAAAAAAGAAGACTGTTGAATGAACATTTGATTCTTTCGCTTGTCCTGTGCGTTGTTTTGCGTTGCGTTCCTTTCATTTTGAGACGCTACATTGTCTAAGGAATTTTTCCGAAGTGGGAATTTCGCACAGCGCAGAAAACGAAGCGTGTGTGATCTATTCATTCAGTCTGTTACACTGCTTTCTGTGTTCGATTAGCAATGTCTGTGCCGTCATTGATAGTTGTAAGTTACAACTTGTAACGAAACTAATGTGTAATACTGTATTAAGGTGTTTATATACTTATATAAAAATCTAATTCATGAATTATCACAGTATCCCTGGTATTGCAATACCGGTGTTCACGTTAATACTCCTACTCTCACTGTTTACTGACTTTACCGACTGTTCAAGTGTTTGGCCTACAATTGTTCTTAAACTGCTGTTAACTTTTATACAGTTGATATAAAATATTTTACTACAGTAGTTGGTTCAGAATCTTTTTTTTCTGGATTTTCCTCCTTTAAAATTGGGTGCGTCTGATATGCCGGTGCGTCTTATATGGCGATAAATACAGTATATACGTGTATAAAAATGACATTCATGAATGTGTGACGGTATTGTGTCCACGGTATTGCGACATTGTGGCACATCTCACCACCGGTTTTCACGCTTCTCGAGGCGATGGAGCTCGGCCTGATGTTCGCAGTCTGAGGGAATTCCCTCCTAAATCAGCCCGGTTTGAGAAGGCCAAGCTAAACTCTGGGTTCTGTCAGCGTGCCACACACACAAAAAAACCCAACGCTTCCTGGATCCAACACAGCCTCCAGAAGGCGGCCATTTCACAGGCCGTCCAAGAAAACATGTAAACACGCGGCAGGAGCTTTAGCCGAGCTTTTAGGGGAGGCCGAGTATTTTTAGAGCTGTTGAAGCGGGGTTCACGCGGTTCACTGGCGGGTATTTTTGGGTTATCATACCTCTTAAAAACAGCCAGCACCCGCCATGATGCCCAGTGCCGCGCCTCTGCCCGCCAGGATTCCCTTCTCCTGGTGGTAATTGGCTTTATGTAAATGAGCCGCGCGCATGATCTCCGGGCACTCTATTGCGCGGGTTTGCTTTGACGGCGTTTTCCGTTTTGGACTCGATGGCTAGGGCTGGGTGATTCATCGAGAAATCGAATCAAAATCGAATTTCTGAACTTGTAATTGTACAAATTTTTCCAGATCGGTTGTTTTGATTTTTTTTTTTTTTTTTTTCATTTAAGAAAACTTTTGGATGTGGAGTCACGTGACCTGAGTTACATAACATTTGTAGCTTGACCTGGAAAAAAAAAAAGCGCAGTCTATGTCGTTTCGACTCATTTTGGCTTCAGGTAAATTGCAGAAAAACAGCGAAACGCAAAGGTAACAGGACACATGTGTCAGAGTCGCGCGGCTTTTCAGTTGGAGTAGAATGTCAAATGCGTCCGAAACCTTAAAATGTTAACCACGCTCGCATTTCTTAGTTTTTCTTAATTTCTTAGAACTGAAGAGTAAATTCATGTTCATATAGTGACGTGACGAGATCACCTCACGCAACCGTGTTTACCAGAGTTCAACTTTCATCACAGCTATCTGTTGTTTGCATTAAAATATTTGTGTACAGAAGATGCAAGAAATTATAAATTATAATCTTTTAATATAATCTATAAAATATATCTTTTTATAAATAATAAGAGAACTGTTATTTAGCAGAGAACTGCTAATTTTCCATGCAAATAAGAAAATGTAAAAAAAACTTATTTATTAAAACTTAGTTATTTATTTTTTACTTTTTTGACAAGAAGTCAGAAAGAACTTTATTGCCAAAGTGATTATGTGATTTAGGCACTGTGCTTTAATTTCAGTTAATCCTATAGAAGATGATGATTAAGTATTTTAAAATTAAGAAATTCACACTTTATCAAACAAATCTCTCACTTTTAAATTATTGTACAATTTATTGTTCTCTTGTCAGAAAACTATGAGGGGGAAAATGTAAATAAATAAATAAATAAATAAAACAATCATTCAATAATCGTAATCGGGTTAAAATGTTCAATTAATCATGATTTAGAATTTTTTTTTTTGTCATAATCGCCCTATCTAATGCCAACTGGAAGATTGATGATCTTTCATCACAGTCGTATTTTTTCCCCCAATCTTTCCTCAATACCCATTTTTTTTTCCGAATCTAACTGCGCCACAGTGTCTGCAAAACACAGGCCAGGCACGTTGAGGGAAGAGCGCCGTGTGAGGAGGGCGTCTCCGGACCCCTGATATGAAACGGGTCCCGCTTAACTGGCCGTGATTGGGATGTCATTAATGGCGTGCCAGCGGGGCGTCTTCCAGCAGACTGATTGTACGTGGAGAGCAGACAATGCCAAGTCTGGATGGCAGAGTGGACGGTAATTATGAAGGTGACCCGTCCCGGGTTAAGCGGCAGTTTCCCAGACTGCTCTGCTCGGCCCGCTTCGGTGGCGGCGTTGACGTATTCGCTCAGTTGTAGCCGCAGAACCAGGTTTTTCGTTTTAATGGGATTTCACAGGTTTTATTCGAACGGATAACGACAAGAAAAACGACTTTTATGTGAGGCTTTTTTACGTTTCGTCTACTATTGCTTTAAATTGCGTAATGGAATAGAACATTTTCTAATCCGTGACCAGAGGTGTAAAGTACTTGAGTAAATGTACTTTGTTACTTTACTTAAGTATGTTTTTGGCTACTTCGTACTTGTACCGAGTATCAAAAATAGAAGCCACTTTTACTCTCTACTCCACTGCATTTCTGATTGAGTAGCTGTACTTTTCACTCCACTACATTTGAATTGACACTTACTGTTACTCGTTACATTTTGATTGTGCGCGACAAACCATAATCGATTTTTATCGTGATTCATTTCTTGGGCGATTGAGGCGAATTTGCCATCTGTCGTCTGCTGAAGATACTGGAAGCCAATTGTGATTTAGAAACCACGGGAACGCGACTTAGATGCGTGAATGTTTAGCAGGTTTTTATTGTATAGGATTTATTTTATTTATTTTGCACACTTAAGTTTGATTGAGACTGACTTTTTGTTCTTGATTTAATTGGTCTTACCATTTTTGAAACATGGAGGTGGTAAATTTCGTTTCAGTATTAGAAAGTAAAACTTCATGAAAAGACTATTTTCACATTTCTTTGTATTTTTTCTAGCCTAAATTTAGTATGAGTAAAATACTTAAATTCTTTTACTTTGCTACTTTGACTCCACACTTTTTTATGCTGATGACTTTTTACTTGTATTGGAGTAACTTATACAGTATGTATCTGTACTTTTACTAAGTATGGTTGTCTGGTACTCAAACGTTAACTTCGATGAAATGCTACACATTTTTGTTGATTTTTTTTTTCTCGTTGCAATCGTAACATTTTTTGGCAAAAATGCAGGAAAACATTTGAAATTTCAGCGACGAAAATGTGACGTAATTCATCGAAAATTACGGTCGATATTTTTGCCACTAACGTGATTCCATCTGGGTTAAGCTTTCAACATTAAGGCGACGAATTATAAAAAAACAAAATAATGTATTTGTAATATAAACGTAAAGTATACATATATTTTAGATGAATAGTAGTAAGAGCAACGACCTTATTCAGTGTTGTAAGTGCTGGATAACATATGTACAAAATAAATAATTTTCAGATTGTCATGGTGTGTCATGGTGTCTTCACATAGTTATTAAAAACAAGCTCAATCATGATTTGGATTGGCTGAAGTAATTGTGTTTGTTTTAATGGACCACCGGCCACTTTGAAAATTTGGGGTCAAACCCTGAATTAAATCAAATGGATGTAATTATAACATGGATATAAAATATATAATGATTTACTCCATGACGGTAATAAACATCCGATGGGTCAATGTGTGTTAGCTTAGCATTATGCTAACAGCCGATCACCACATGGTGTTCTGCTGATTTGTTTTTCACAGTCATGGCTTCTCCTCCTCCTCCTCCTCGCTCTCTCGCTCTCTCTCTCTGGTCAGGTGACCGTGTGGAGTTGTTGTTTATCACTGCAGTGGGTGGCCAGGCTGTTAATCTTTAACATGGACACCGTGGCTTTGCCTTTCAGGTTCCAGACCAGAGCGTTTCCCTTCAGCAGGATCCTCTTTTTCATGGTGAATACGAGTACATCGGTTTGTCGTTGGGATTGTTTGACTATGAGTGGAGGAACGCGAGGCCTACACGCGCTAATAAGTGTGTTTGTGGCCTTTTCATGTCTCTTTCCCTGGCGTGTTGAATTAAAACTTCCTCTTCCAGGAGCTTTTCCCTCCCGAGCCAGAAACAAAAGTCTTGTGTTGGCTATACGCTCGTGAGTCATGTTCTCCACTACGCTTGCCGTACTGGAGCCAGTTGCAGTCTGTTTCTGTTATTTTTTTTTTTTTTTTTTTTATTAATCTCGGAGCAGTTTTCTTTAATAAATATACTTGGAGTTCAACAGTAGCCGACCAGTTCAAGCGTTTATCATTTATACTTCAGAAATCCACTTGTTTTTTCTTGTTATTGTTTCTAAACGTGTCTTTACCGCAGTGGAGTAAAGTACTGGAGTAGATGGACTTTTTTTACTTTGTACTTGTATTGAGTTTCAAAAATCGAAGCAACTTTTACTCTCTACTTTACTGTCTGTATCTTTACTCCACTACATTTGAATTGACACTCATTGTTGCTTGTTACATGTGAATCTTTTTATGATATCTCGTGCGCACCAGGTGATATCGCCATCTGCAGGATGCTGAAGGTGCTGAATGCTGTTTATCAGCTACAGTAAATCACATGATCTATCGGTTGCACTTTTTTGCGCATTTGACTTTGACTGAGACTGACTTTTTGTTATTCTTATACATCTTATTTCATTGCGCCATTTGGTAACGTTGAGGTGTTACGTTTCATTTTCATGATAGGAAATAAAACCTCATAAATAACACATTTTTTGTTTTGGAGCCTACATTCGCTGTGAGTAAAATACTTAAGTTCTTTTAAAATTGGACACTATACGACTTTTTACTCAAGTCTTCTTGGAATTGGTGACTTGTAACTTGTAATGGAGTAATTTTTAAACTAAGGTACACTACCAGAGCTGCACATTTCTGGATAAAATAAGAATCACGATTTTTTTTTGCTTAGAATTAAGATCACGATTCTTTCTGGATATTTTTTTTTTTTTAAATATTCAGCCCTGAAAATCAGGTTGTCAAACAGCATTATAATAACTTGTAACTTCTAATACTTTACATTTAAATAAATGGAATGAAACAATGTAATGTTAAAGTAATATTGTAAAGAAAATAAAAACACTTTACACTGTTTAAAAGCAGTGTTTTGAAATACTTATCAAACAATGATTATTTTGTAGGCGGGGCTAGTGTGGTTTGCTGAGTGTCACACACACACACACACACACACACACACACACTTCAGAATAAAATCCTTTTTCAGGTAGTAAATGTGGGAGTTGATATCAGACTTACTTTATCGTTGTGTTTATTCACTCATTCTCCCCGTTTATTTATCTGTTTTTTTAACTCGACTGCTGCCCGACTCACACACACTGTTCTAGTGCAGGTAATTAGAGGCCACGCCCCAAAATACCACAGAAGAAATGCAAGATCATCTTTCCTTTATAATATTTAAATGATGAGTTTCGCTCGATGTGAGTGGACGAGTGTCAGACAGAAACCGCTGGTGGTAGATCAGGTTTGTCAGAATCGTGTAAATGCTGGATTAAGATCGCGAGGGGGGTAGAATCCAGATCAGGATCTCTTAGCGATGAAGTGGCCACTGCTCGTCTCCTCACCGTCCCGGAGCTTGTGTTCCCCTCTGTCCTCGTTTGCCGTGGCGACTTGGAACGCCGTGATTCCACCTGCTGAAGGCCACGCTCAATCCCACACCTTCCCCCAGTTCAAATGCTCCTCGCTTGAGCGTCTGAGAAGAGAAAGGCCCATTCAGTGTGTGTGCGGAGCCTCAGGACTCGCTCTTGTTAAACGCAGGCGGTCTGGTTTCACGGATTAAGCGAATATTTATTTCCCACCAAAGCTGGATTGTGAGCAGTTAAGCTATTTCCGCAGCGTGTTTTGTGTCTGCAGATCGTAACTGAATAGTGGTTTGGGAAGCAACAGATGGATTGCCGTTTGCCTGGAAATACACGGTCCTTGCGTTCGTTCGTTCGTTCGTTCAGTCGGAATACACGATATTGTGTTTATTCGTTTGTTCGTTCAGTCGGAATACACAATATTGTTTATTCATTTGTTCGTTCAGTCGGAATACACGATATTGTGTTTATTCGTTTGTTCGTTCAATCGGAATACACGGTCCTTGTGTTTATTCGTCATATTTATTTATAAACAATATTAGATATTTATTTATTATTTTTTTATAAACAATATTTTTTTATATCCATCACATTGTTGACTTTTTTCTATTCACTTTTTCATAAACATTATGTAAATAAGTAGCACAGAGCACAATTTAGATACTGCCCCTAGTGGCCATATCGACACACTCAATTTACTTGTTTATTTTCTTTTTTCGGTTTTGCTTCTTTTATATTATTAAACTACATCTAGGCAATAAGATATGATAAGAAAGTAAAAAAAAAAAAAGTATATACAACTTGGAAAATACTGTTAAATAAGATTATAGAAAGTTTTAGAATATTTAAAAAAATAATAATAAAATAGCATTTTTAAGCAATGTAAGGAATCCATTTAAATTGATGTGACGTAATTAATTCACCGTTTCATTTGTTGCTTTAATATAATGCAACCCCACTCTTAAAAAACGCAATCGCACGTCTCGAATCGCCACCGTGTGAAGTAAAGTTTGCGTCACATGACCCGTTTGGTCTAAATAGTTTGTCCTGGACCGGATTCTTTCAGAGTGACGTCGCCCTTCACAGGATTTTCATTCCAGCTCCCGACATTCCTTCTCCAGTGCGGGAAAAGAGCGCTGGAAGACTTCACCTCGGCTCCGCCTTGGTTTTCCCTCCATCGTTACATATTCCGGCGGACACGCCCACAACTTGCCCGAGCAGGTCGACGCCCGCTGGTGCAGTCACACGACTCATTCACTTGAGGAGAATCGAGGCCTTGCAGCAGCTCCTCCAGTTCATCGCCATTCGCTCGTAAAACTTCTCGGAATTTACGGCAGCGTCACCTTTACACTTCCTGTTCACCCGCGGCACCGTGTGACACGCCGCGCGGCTTGTTTTTGAGCCGGATCATTATTTCCTGAACGTTCTAGCGCTTTCTATTCAGGTCAGGGCCTTCTGTTTTGATACACACAAGGACACGACGGTTTTTTAAAAGTTTTTATTAGCGTGCTGCAATTAGCGCAAACGTAAAGGCTTTTTACGATTTTAGCGGACTCGTTCGTTTGAAACGCCGTTGCAGTTTCTTTACATCTACTTGTCGAATTGTCAAATATTATTTCACAATTGTTTTTCATAATGAATTATTGCATGCAATAAGTAGCACAGAGCACAATTCAGATACTGCCCCTAGTGGCCATATTGACAAACTCACTCACTTCAATCGTTCATATGTTTTGGTGTGTGTCTGTGTGTGTGTGTGTGTGTGTTTATAAATATACATATTTAAAAAATAAAAAAAAATAATTTCAAAAATTTGTAAAATGATTGCAAGTATGTTAATTGTTTGTTTTGTGTGTGGGGGAAAACATTTTTTTAAATGTCAATCACATTGTTGACTTTTTTTATTTGTTATTTTTCATAAACATTATGTAAATTAATAAGTAGCACAGAGCACAATCCAGATACTGCCCCTAGTGGCCATATCGACACACTCACTCGTTCATATGTTTTGACGTGTGTGTGTGTGTGTTTTGGTTGTTATGGTGTGCCTCATGAATGAAGGCGGGGTGTGTGTGTGTGTGTTTACACATGGATCATCCTTGGGGAGACGACGCAGTGTGAGGAGGGGGGGATGGGGGGGCTCTCCGCACTCTCGTGTGTGTGTGTGTGTGTGTGTGTGTGTGGAATGTGTGCGAGTGAAGGCTGCGCCCGTCTGCATGCTCGCTCCTGTCTGTCCTCGCGCTTGTGTGTTTTTTTTCTTTCCCTCCGTTTCCCGCTGCATCCGTCTGCCGCCTGTCTGCCGGCGCGTCGGGGGTTAACGTGGGGCGGAGCCACTGTCTTCCACAGGCGGCCACAACATTGGTTAAGGGTGAGGGCGGATCTGGAGTGGGCGGGGAAACCCGGAGCGGACTGACTGAGGGGATCGGGATCAGTGTGAGGGGGATGAGAGGAAGTGCAGGGCAGGGCAAATTAGGCCAAAAATGTCGATTAATTGAACATTTTAACACAATTACGATTAATAAGCGACTATTTTCTTTGTTTATTTATGTTTTTTGCCCTGAAAGTTCTCTGACACGTTTTGCACGTCAATATACTCGCATTAAAAGTGAGAGATTATTGACTAAAGTGTGTGCGTTACTTGATTTTAAAAGATTTTAGTATTTAATTTAGTATTTAACATAAAGTATTTATTTGTATTTAACATGCATTCAAAATGAAAGAAAAAAAAACTGTTACACCACAGAGGAATATTAAACGATTTAGCCAAGTTGTGGTATTTGAAGTTACACTTTATATCAAAAATAAAAAAAAAACTGTTGTTTTAAATTGTCAGTCACCTTTTTAAAATTAGACTTGATTATATATATATATCTCCTGGTTTATACTTTGAACAAAGAAAGTTTTGCAGCAGTTCTACTAATGATGTAGAACTTAGAAACTTAGTAAGCGCTAAAACGTGATGTTTTACTGAACTTCACATGTAGAGAAAACTTTCTCTAAATATTTCATTTTAATTTAGGAATTGCTTTAAGTTAGTGCTGTCAAACGATTCATTTTGTTTTCAACTAGTTCATCGCACTTACCTGATCAAATTAATCACGATTAATTGTTTATTATTACTAAATTACTAAAATAATTTATTATAATTTTTGTTCAATTTGCAATGTATTGTCTTTGTTTTTTAACCCTCCGAGGTCGAGTCACACTTTTTCATGATAAAACACACAACAAAAAGTCAATTTTGTCTTACATATAAGTTTTATGCATCAACTGAAAGTTTTAAGTTCACACTCTTAATAAAAACAGGACGTTGTAAAAATAATAATAATACAAGTTTTGCCTTCTCTTTGTCAGCTGAAAACTAACTGTAACTAACTGTAAGCTGAAAACATGAAACATATGTCTACATAAAGCTTTGAATTTTTTTTTTAATTAAGTGTAAGTAAATACAGTGTTGTCTGTTTATGTAATCCGTATGAATCTAAAGCTTCGGTTTTTGAACAAAGTTATTTGCAGTTGATAAGGAACAGTGTCTGTGTTTGAGGGGAAACTAGGTCAGTGTCACTTAGCGCCTAAGTGACAACACCTGAACTCAATGACTGTGAGCTGCTGATCTTAATGAGCCGCACCTGGAGGAGTGGCTCTCTTGGTTCTGTTCATTGCACGTTGCCAAACCGAAAGTAAAAAAAAAATGCAACTGTGATTAATGGCGTTAAAAAAATTGACGCCATTAACCACATAAAATGTATCGCATGCGTTAACGCGTTAACTTTGACAGCATGTCTTCGGCTGATGTCCCAACTGTAACTTAATAAATACTCATCACTCTAACATGAAACACATGTCTACATAAAGCTTAGAATGTCTGTTTTTAAAATTAAGTGTAAGTAAATACAGTGTTGTCTGTTTATCTAATTTCTATGAATCTAAAGCTTCGGCTTTTTGAACAAAGTTATTTGCAGTTGAAAAGGAACGTGTCTGTGTTTCTCTCTGAGAGCGCTTCTATTCATTGCACGATGCCAAACCAAAAAAAAAAATTCAACTGTGATTAATGGCGTAAAAAACGCGTTAACTTTGACAGCATTACTTTAAATACAAGTTTGACCAAAACTTCTCAGTGCTAGAAAAAACTCGAACATGGACCTTGAAAAGTGCTTGAATTTGATCTTTCAGAAAGTGTTGGAACCCTGTGTGTGTGTGTGATGTCCTAACGCGTGTGTGTGTGTGTGTCTCCTCAGTCTGCCCGTCGGAGTGTAAGTACGGCGCCTGCACCGGGCACAGGGAGTGCTGTCACCCGCAGTGTCTAGGCGGATGCTCGCTGCCCGCCAACGCCACCCGATGCCTGGCCTGCCGCAACTTCCTGTTTGGCGACACCTGCGTGGAGCGCTGCCCGGCGGGCCACTACGTGTTCCAGGGCTGGCGCTGCGTCTCCTTCAGCTTCTGCCAGGAGCTTCACCAGCGCTGCCCGGGCCAGAGCGCCCACTGCCACCAGTACGTCATCCACAGCGGAGCCTGCGTCCCAGAATGCCCCTCAGGATACACCACCGTCAACTCCACCACGTACGTCTCTCTCTCTCTGTGTGTGTGTGTGTGTGTGTGTGTCAGTGGTAATTTCGTTGAGGAAATAATTTCGTCATCGTCTTCGTCAACGACACTTTTTCCCCTAACGAAAACAAAACGGGGTGCTTATATTCGCGTAAATACGGTATATAAAAACTCCCGCTCAGGGACGAAAACTGTAACTACATTTATTGACACGTTCGTCAACGAATAAAAACGAAACAAAAATGCCTTTCGTGACGACGTCCAATCATAATCCGATCTGGTGGAGGAAGGCGGGTGCAAACGCAATTACAACACGAAGCCGTTCAGCTGCAGTAAAAACACGGTGAGCTGGTGAGGGAGTTATAGAGGCGAGTGTCTTCAATAACGTATTCTCCGGCAGGAAACAACGCTCAGGTATATGGATTCATTACAAACATATTACATACATAATTACAAACATTCACACACACACACACACACACACACACAGAAAGTGTCACAGTCTAAATGACACACGGATTATTCCAGTGTTATTTAGTTATATTTTCAGCAGTTTTTCAGTATTATTTTTGGGGCGTGTCAGGCTTCTCCGGTGGCCCTCGCCGTGTCCCGCGACATGTGCGGCGGTTATTAACGCGCTAATAAAGCGAAGAGTGTGAGTCTGAAGCGCGGCCCCGCGGGAACAATGGCGGCCTTTGTCTGGCTTCACAGGCCTTTTCACTCCTTTGTCTTCCTACTGTAGTTGTGGAAGCTTGATGGCATCTCGCTTTTCCAGGAATTCAGTCGGGAGTGACGCAATCCGCTTGTTGTTCCCGTCCGGCCTTGGCTCCGCCCCAAACGCGTCCGCGCAGAAGGGGGTCGCGGGGTCACTTGCGAATGGAAATCAGCGCAGCGTTTCATTCAAAGTATTTTAGGATCATTTTGTAGGATCTTTTAGGAATTATGTGGATCAAAATATTATTTCGTAGATTGAATAATTTGATTATATATACACGGTATTTGGTCAGCCGGAGACGGATAGATACAGTTCCGTTTCATTTTCCAATAATTGGGAAATTATAAAAAAAATTTCCAATGTTTCAAAAAATATAAAAAAAGAATTATTAATCAATTTTATATATAAAAAAAGGTATATATATATATAAAGTGGGCAGTTTATTATGTGTTTTCTTCACATTCAAGTTATCAGTATTACCCATTAAGATGTACCAGTGCAGATATAATGCATTTGAATAATTTCACCCGTTTAAAATAACAATTTAATAAGAATATTAGAATGTGCCGGTGTTATTAAATTGCGTAATTATTACACGTGTGCTATTTATTCATTTTATAAAGTGACAACCTCTCGCTCTCTTCAGGGATTGAACCGCATTTTTGAAATTAACGTTTTAAAACACTTGCACATTTAAATGTTTTAAAACACTTGCACATTTTAACAGTTTCAAACACTCTTTTTGTCATTTAGAATAGAATAGAATAAAATACAAACCTTCTTGCCATCGTCAACATAAACAGTGAAGATTATACACGAACAGTGTGAAATTAAAAACGTCTTCTATCCTGAGAAGAAAAGAAAATGAAGAACACCAGTAAGAAGTAAAAATAAAATCCAAGGAACAGACACAATCAAAACGCTGGGTCACTGCACAGGGGATAATAATCCTTCCTCTTCACACAGTGTCAGATAAACAGAGAGCTTGAAACAGACCTGAGATTGAAACTATTGCTCTGAGCATGTGCGGAGTCTGACTGGTGAGCAAAGGATCTTGGGATAATGAAGTCCTGATCACTAGAATCGACATTCTGTTATCTATTATTCAAGTAAAACAAGATCAAAATAATACGAGTCACAAGTTAGGTTTGTTAAATAAAGAAAAAATTGTATTTTAAAGAGAATATTAGCGTAATTGAACTGTTAATTTTAAAAAACTAATTAATCAAAAATATTTTTTTTCCTTATTTGTGCCTGAAAATTCAGGGGGGTGCTTATATTCTGGTAACTACCGTAACCCTCCGCGTCCTAGAGAGGCGGGTGGCGTGTTCCAGACTGAAAGAAGCTTCTCAACGGCTGCATTCTTCTGAGATCAAGCCAGAACAACTATCCTTGGAATTTTTTCCCCCTTTCCATTGGAATGGCCATTTTTTTTTGCCCTCGGTGACTCGGGACTGGAGCAGAAAGGCCTGAAAAATCCGCAGCTCAACAGTGACGAGATGCTTCGGCCACAATCAACTAGTGAAGTGGTTCATTCTGACAAAACATTTTAATTTAGTCTTTTGACTGAAACTCAGTTTTGTTTTAGTCACAAATTAGTCACCTTAATTTTCTTTTAGTTTGAGTCTAATTTTAGTCGAATAAACACCACAGCATTTTAGTCGACTAAATTACAGCATAGATTTAGTCAACAAATTGAGTTGCTATGGCTAAGAAATTTGAATACGTAGTTAACTATGAACATATAATTTATACAAAGATCGTATCTTATTTGGAAAAACATTTATTTTTCTTGAACTTATCTTTATGAGCTTTTCTTTCGATCCAAATAAACGTATTCTCATAAATGAAACTCCAACAGAGGAAATTAAATACAGTAAAATAAAATTAATTATAATTGTATCATGTTTATAAATAGCAAATGGTTTCACGGTGAAAGAAAAGCAGTTTCATCAGCAGATGGCGCTTCAGGTGTGTTGTATGTCTGCCTGTGATTGTTGCTCCATGTGCAACGTACAGATAGTTTATCTGAGGTGGAATGTGAAATGAATCCGTATATCTGAGCGTTTTTTTCCTGTCGGGAGAAGACGTTTTTGAAGACACTCGCCTCTATCCCATCATGCTTTTCCTGCAGCTGAAAGGCTTCGTGTCCTGATTGGTTCTCTTTGCGTTTGCACCCGCCTTTCTCCACAAGCTCGGATTATGATTGGACATCGTGACAAAATTCGTTTCGTGTTTCGTTTTTATCCGTTGACGAAAGTGTCATTAAATGCCGTTGTAGTTTTCGTCCCTGAGCGGGAGTTTTCATACAGTTCTCGTTTCGTTTCCGTCAGGGGAAAAGTGTGGTAAATGATTGGGTCATCAGCTGACCAGGCGTGTCTCATCTCTCAGGCTGATCTGCAGTCCGTGTGCCGGCCGCTGTCCCAAGATGTGCACGGGGGACAAGACGGTGGACTCTGTGACGGCGGCGCAGGAGCTAAGGGGATGCACGGTGCTCAACGGAAGCCTCACCATCAAGATCCGCGGAGGAAGTGAGTGACGCTCGTGTGCACGTCTTTTACTTACCGCTAGCGTGCAGGAGGACGAGACGTGTGGAACGTGAAGACGTGATCTTCTTTACGCGTCAAAAAATTATCTAAAATATAACAAAACACAACAAAAACGCTAGTTAGTTTCAGAGATCTCGCTTCTGAAGTATGAAATAAGCTTCTATAAGGATGTTTTTTCATTTTCTTTTCTTTTTTTTTTTTTCTCTCTTTTTTTCTCAACATAAAGCAACCAAAACGCTAGTTAGTTTCAGAGATCTCGCTTCCGAAATATAAAATAAGCTTGTATAAGGATGTTTTTTCTTTACTTTACTTTACTTTTTTTTTTAATTCCTCTTTTATTCTCTTTTTTTCCTCTTTTTTTCCCCTCAACATAAAGCAACAAAATCGCTCGTTAGTTTCAGAGATCTTGCTTCTGAATTATAAAATAAACTTGTATAAAGATGTTTTTTCTTTTCTTCTTTTTTCTTCCTTTTTTTTCTCAGGTTTTTTCTCAACATAAAGCAACAAAAACGCTAGTTAGTTTCAAAAATCTTGTTTCCGAAGCGTAAAATAATCTTGTATTTTCCCAGAGAGGCGATATTTCTTTTTTTTTTCTTCTTCTTCTTTTTTTCTTCCTTTTTTGTTCACTCTCTTTTTTTCTCTAAAAAGCAACAAAAATGCGAATTAGTTTCAGAGATCTTGCTTCCGAAATATAAAATAAGCTTGTATTCTCCCAGAGAGGCGATGGTTTTTTTTTTTTTCCTTTCTTTTTTGTTCTCTCTCTTTTTTCCCTCTTTTTTTCCTCTGATCTCGCTTCTGAAATATAAAATAAGGTTGTCTTTTTCTTTTTTTTTCTCTTTTAAAAGCAACAAAATAAAGCAACAAAAACGCTCACAGATCTTGCTTTTGAAATATAAAATAAGCTTGTATTCTCCCAGAGGAGTCATTTTCTCTTTTTTTTCTTCCTTTTTTGTTCTCTCTCTTTTTTTTTTCTCTACAAAAAGCAACAAAAACGCTAGTTAGTTTCAGAGATCTTGCTTCCGAAATATAAAGTAAGCTTGTTTTCTCCCAAAGGGGCGATGAATTTTTATCTTCCTTTTTAATTTTCTCTCTTTTTTTTCTCAACTACGCCTCTGGTTCCCTCAGTAGCGTGACAGGCGTGTGTGTGTTGTGTTGGCAGACAACATCGCTGCGGAGCTGGAGTGGAGTCTGGGTCAGCTGGAGGAGATCAGTGGCTTCCTCAGCATCCGCCGGGCCTACGCTCTGGTCTCGCTCTCCTTCCTGCGCAAGCTGCGTGTCATCCGCGGAGAGACGCTGGAGAACGGGTGGGTGGGGCGTGGCCTCGGCTCGGCTCGGCTGGCACCGCGGACTGACGGCCTTTCTGCTTTCTAGAAACTTCTCCTTCTTCGCCCACGACAACCAGAACCTGCGTCAGCTGTGGGACTGGTCCAAGCACAAGCTCAGCATCCTCAACAGCAGGATGTACTTCTTCCACAACACCAAACTCTGCAAGGCCGAGATCCTCAAGATGGAAGAGGTGACCGGGACCAGGGACAGGATCCCCAAAAACGACATCAGCATCCCCACCTACGGAGACCAGGCCTTCTGTAAGGCTTCCTGAGGGCTTCCTGAGGGCGTTCGGGTCACTTCCTGTTTGGGTAACCGCTGCGGTCTGTTCCAGGCGAGAACGATGATCTGGAGTTCACAGTGATCCGCACCAGCTCCGAGAAGATCCTCATCAAGTGGAAGACCTTCTGGCCCTCGGACTTCAGGGACCTGCTGGGATTCATGGTCTTCTATAAGGAGGCGTGAGTGAACATTCATCCGTGGAAATGCTTGGATTCATTTCACCCTTTTTTTTGCCGCTTCTTTTCGTTTTCTTAAAAATGTACAAATGTCACAAATCACAACGGTTTTGGTTTGACTCTATTCTTATTTGAGGAAATCTCATTTTAATTGAACAGTTATACTTCGAGTACATTTTGTGTATACGTTTATACATTTCTACTTTAACTGATTTTCCTGTTAGAGCATAAAATATAAATAGTATATCACGTAAACGTCAATTGATAATTCACAGATTCTTCTCATCCTTAAGGTAATATTTTTGGGTGTTTGATCAAGTAGCAGTAATAAAAGTAATTTTAGCAAGTAATTTAATTCAATTTAAGTTAATTTAATTAACAACATTAAATTAACACTTTTTTGAACAATGACACTGATATAATTGGATATAAGCATTGAATTTGAATTAAATATATTTAAGTTAATTGAATTAACATATTTTTATTTAATGAACACTTTTTTTCTAACAATGACACTGATAATTGGATTTAAGCAATTAATTTAATTCAATTTTTTAAAGTTAATTTGATTAACAGTATTTGTTTATTAACCCTTTTCTAACAATTACACTGATAATTGGGTAAAAGCAATTCATTTAATTCAATTTAAGTTAATTCAATTAACATGTTTTTATTTTATGAATGCTTTTTTCTAACAATGACACTGATAATTATATTTAAGTAATTCATTTAATTCAAATTTTCAAAGTTAATTGAATGAACATTTTTTTTTATTGGCACTTTTCTAACAATGACACTGATAATTGGGTATAAGCGATTAATTGAATTCACTTTAAGTAAATTCAATTAACATAATTTTTTTTATGAACACTTATTTTCTAACAATGACACTGATAACCGGACACAATGTCACGTATATAAATGATTCGTTTCACCCTTATTAACGTTGTCGTTAGAATGAGCCGATGTTCTTCGTCCCCTCAGACGATGTTCTCGGTGTGGTTTCCTCAGGCCTTACAGGAACGTGACGGAGTACGACGGACAGGACGCCTGCGGATCCAACAGCTGGGCCATTGCGGACGTGGAGCCTCCGCCTCGTGGAGAGCAGAAGGAGCCCGGCTACCTCATCAGCCCCCTCAAGCCCTGGACCCAGTACGCCATCATGGTCAAAACCCAGCTGGCCGCCTCGGATGACCACCAGGTGCGAGGAGCCAAGAGCCGCATCATCTACGTCCGCACCAACGCCACCAGTACGTCTGCTTCCTTCCCACTCTTGATGTGGAACGTGTGCTTGCATTCATTTGTCATGTGCTGTCAAACGACTACGTTTTTTTAACTAGTTAATCGCACTTCCCCAACCAAATTAATCGTGATTAATCGCAAATAAAAATCATAATAATTTATTATTAATAAGTGTTTAGTATTAACAAGAACAAGTATAGAATCTTGTAATATTGAATATTGAAGTGTAAAATGTGCATTCATGTAAACTCAACACAAAATAAACACTTGTTTAGATACTGTAATATACCTTTTTGACTAAAGAAAACAATGGGTGAGCCGGTCATATTAATTAAAAAAAGAAATAAGTAGTTTTGTTTGAGGAAAAGAGACAACAGATATGTATTTGTATATTTGTGTGGCAAAAGTATGGCGCTGATAATTAGTCTAGCTGAAAAGACTGATCACACATTTTATGAGCACGCAGTCGTCTGAGACTGTGAATAATTGAATTGCATTCTATTCTTTTTGTTAGTGCGCCGTGATTTCAGCTTTGCAAACTGTACACATAATACTGAATGGTTTTGAAGTGAAACTCAAAAATCGTAAGTGCTGGGAAACCAAAAGTGCGATTATTGGTGTTAATAAAATTTGACGCAATTAAACAAATTTAATTAATCGCACAAGTTAACGCGTTAACTTTGACAGCCCTAATTTGTATTTTTTTAATTTAATCTAAATATTTCATTCATTTATAATGAGATGTATCGCAGCCTAAAAGTTGCCAAAAAGTCACGTGACAGACTCTCACCCAATCTCTGCCCTGCTAATCAAATCTCAATGCGGAGAAAGTTTGTATTCGTTTTTTCGCACGCGTTAACTCGTTAATTTTGGCAGCCTTGATTGATTCCTATTGTTAAAAAAAATGTAGCTTTTTTTTATCAAATTGATTTTATTTCTCGATTAAAGCGGAATGAAAAATTTCCGCATTAAATGAAATAAAACCAATTTGATAAAAAAGCAACATTTTTTTTAAGAACAATAGGTGTTTTGGTTGAACACAGTTCCTCTGACGTCTTCTCTCCGCTTCAGAACCTTCTCTTCCTCTGGACCCCATCTCCTCGTCCAACTCCTCCTCGCAGATCATCGTGAAGTGGAAACCGCCCTCGGACCCCAACGGCAACATCACCCACTACCTGGTGTCCTGGCACAAGCAGGAAGAGGACAGCGAGCTCTACAAGTTCGACTACTGCCAGCAAGGTTCGGAGCTTTTAGCACGCCGCTAACGGCTAAAGCGCTAGTGCTAGTTAGCACATCGGCTAGTCACGTGACAGTGCCCTGATTGCAGCTTTACAATTGTTATAATCTTTATTTCGAGATCTGAAAATCTTTAGTTTGATTTTTTTAAATTAATTTTACATTTTTTTTTATCATTTTTTTTTTTATTGAGTCTCGTACGATTTGATTTGCAATTTTTGGCACGTTCCGTGAGAGTTGGTGCAGAGCTAAACATCTGCATGGTTTTCACGAGCATGAGCACAAGAAATGCAAAAAGCAAACAAAAAAAAAATGCGTAGCACTTTATAATAACTACACCTTATTTGGCATTAACTAAGCATTAATAATATTTGTATTCATTAATTACAAAGTATAAGCGAGCCATGATTAGTACTTTGTAACACGTTTGTTAATGAACATCTAATGAACAAGCTAGTTAATAGTTAGTTAATAGTTAAGATTTTCTGTGATCTCTTCTGAAGTGAAAGCTGTTTTATGGTTTATTAAGTATTAATGTTGAAGAAAATCCAGAAATGGTCATACCTCACTCAAATAGCTGTTGAATAGTGAGTAATGTTCTTATTAATGCTTAGTTAATGAGAAATAAGGTGTAGTTATTATATATACTACAAAATTGTACTGGTTAATAAAAAAAAAAAAAAAGTTATTGCACAGCCCTGGCTATCAATCACAATTATTTGTAATTTCGTTACAATGTTGTACCCTAATGCTGTAATGATAATAAACAGCTACTACTATGTACTATTAGTAGTAATCATTATATAATTACGTATCCAGCTGTGTCCAGCATAAAATACAGTGTTGATAAGCATATTTAAAATATTCGTCTGGCTTAAAATGTGATGATGTTCTTCACACCAGTCTCTTAATATCCAACAATATGTGCAATATTTTTGTCTTTCATATTCTTTATCTTTATTCTTTGTTTACCATTGTGTATTTTTCACTTGATACTTGTGGTGTCTGCTACAAAATGTCAATTTCTCATTGATGGGAGAAAAGGAGGTTTTATTCTTGTTCTTTTTGGTCTTCACAGGGATGAAAGTTCCGTCACACATCCCCACGCACCACGACATCGAGGAGGAGCATCGCTGGAACCAGACGGAGCTGCCGGGACAGATCGGAAGCTGCTGCGCTTGCCCCAAAACCGAGACCCAGCTGAAGAAAGAAGCCGAGGAGAGCGAGTTCCGCAAGACCTTCGAGAACTACCTCCACAACGAAGTGTTCGAGCCCAAGTAAGAGCAGCGCCACGTCCCCACACACACACACACACACACACACACACACACACCTTTCAGTTTCGTCATCGTCTTGGTCAACGACACTTTTTCACTTTCGAAAACGGAAAACTCAATGAAAACCCCCGTTTTTACTAAACTCTTTTGTTTACAAAACTAAACGAGAACTTCTATTTCTGTAAAGCTTCTATAAACTTCTAACTACATTTATTGACATTTATCGTCAACAAATAAAAACAAAACAAAAATGCCTTTCGTGACGGCGGGTGAAAATGAACCAACCAAAAATGCGAAGAGAACCAATCAGGACGCAGGACGTCTTTGAGCAGGGAGTAACTACAAACTCCCGTTTATACTAAATACAAACTTGTTCGTTTACAAAACCTAATGAAAACTATAACTTTATAAAAAAGTTTTTGCAAATATGTAGGATCTTTGTATATATTTTACATATAGTTTTAACTTTTAACTAGTTAACACTAGTTTTGACTAGTTAACTACGTATTCAGATTTCTTAGATATAGCAACTTTAGTAAACATTTAGAATATATAGCACCTATATTTTTGTTGATTAAATCTATAGTGTAATTTAGTCAACTAAAATGAGACTAAAGCTAAAAAAAAACATTAAGACGACTAATTTGCAACTGCAACAAAACTCAGTTTTAGTGAAAGGACTGTGACTAAAACTAAATTAATGAGAGGAATCTCGTTGGCGTGGAGGACTGAGAGCGCCCTCTGCTGTTTTCTCCTCGTATGACTCCTGCCGGAGCGCATCTGTGCTAGTGATGGGAAGTTTGATTCTTTTAACTGATTCGAATCTTTCATTCTCGAACAGCAAAGTGAACGAATCATTTTGAGATTTGGTCATTTCGTTCATTTCCAGAAGGGGGCGGTGTAGAGGTGATCGCCCTCTAAAACAATATACGTACACAAAAGACAACATGATTTGCTTCAGCGGACAACAAATAATACATAAATAGCTACAAATCTATTCAAATCATGTGGATCCCTAGCAAAACTTGACCCTTCTACGTCCGGCATCTGCTCTTTGCTTTTAACAGCTTTATCGCCGTCACGTCACAAGTCAACGAAATGAACGATGAACGAATCACGAACGTACTGAGCGCTGCTGCTCGATATTATCCTTCACGAATCATTCATTCCCAGTGTAACCCGTGTGTGTCTTTTAATTATTAGTAGACCTACATTTGGGTCGGACCAGTTCCAGATTCGAAAAGAGAGGTTCATAATTGAGACAAACACAATAAATGAATGGAGCCGTGAGGTTATATGAACAATAATATAATATAATAATATAATTAACACCCAAAATCAACATAAAATTCAACCCAGTTCGGTGTCCAACTCAGTTCCACGGAAAAACACGAAAACAATTGTCCAAAGAAATCGTCGATGAAGAAAAGTCCAAAATTGAAGTGGAAATTATTGAGGTGGTTTTTATGTTCTACCACTTCTGCACAACAATCGTCAAGGAGAAAATCCAATTTATGTATATGTTTATAATAATTCTATGAACATTATTTATATATTTTTTCATCTGGTTACACCTGTCATACGAAAGATTCGTTCATTTTGAGACGCGTCACTAGTCTCTCCGCCCTAACGGTGTGTCGCTGCCCCTCCCCCTCAGGCCCAGCCGCAGACGGCGCTCGTTAGGCTCAGCCAATGCCACGCTGCCCAGCTTCACCTTGTCGCCGCTGATCCTGCCCATCATCAACTCCACGGCGTGGAGAGAGAGTGCCACGCCCAAGCTGCCGCTGAGGGTCCGCTCCAGAGAGTCCACGGTCATCTCCAGCCTGCTGCACTTCACCAGCTACCAGATCGAGATCTACGCCTGCAACCACCCCAGCGACGAGAAGCGCTGCAGCGTGGCCGCCTTCGTCAACGCCCGCACCATGCCCGAGCGTGAGAACCCTTTCGTAGGCCACGCCTCCTCGCCGACCCGCTCGACTAACATCGTCTGTTTGTTCGCAGTGAGAGCGGACGACATCGTCGAGCCGGTGAAACACGAGTTTTTCCCCGAGGAGGCGGAGTTTGTCCAGATCAGGTGGGAGGAGCCCAGGGCGCCCAATGGCATGATCATCCTGTACGAAGTCAAGTACCTGAGGATGTCTGATCATTTCGTAAGTGGAGTGGCGTCGTTTCGGATTTAATAACTTTATCTGTTTTTTTTTTTTTTTTTTTTTTTTT
>MU204413.1:9422771-9438925 GCA_017309775.1 Paedocypris sp. Pulau Singkep
TTTTGATTGGAAGTGCTTTTTGCGGACAGAACAATCCCGGCCGTCCTCCTCCGAGCCTGAAGGAGATGATCCAGATGTCAGCGGAGATTGCGGATGGCATGGCCTACCTGAACGCCAAGAAGTTTGTGCACCGAGACCTGGCTGCCAGGAACTGCATGGTGGCGGAAGATCTCACCGTCAAGATCGGAGGTGAATGCCAGTCGGATGTCGTGAGCAGTGTTAGGAACGTTCCTTTAAAAAAATAATTACAGTTATTAGTTACTTCTGACAACAAGTAACTGAGTTACATCGTTATAAAAATAACTAATTACCAGGAAAAGCAACTATTGCTCTCATTTTTATGCGACTTTAAAATTGCGTTACTTTAATGTTTTTTTTTTACTTTTGTCGAACAACTTGGCTGCAGTCAATATTTATAATGTTAAATGAATTTAATGGACGCGCACATAAATTAAATAAAATATAAATAAAATACATTATTAATACAAAGCACTGTACATTAATCTACATTATTTTAATTTTGTCGTGGGACAATGTGAGAGACGCCTATCAAATTCAAAATAATATTGTAAAAATTATCATTAGTATAGTGAATATATTAAATACAATAGATAACCAATTCTATTTATTGCACAGTCTACAACTGGCCAACAGAAAAGTCTAAATATAAATTACGCTTCTTGGGTTGTAACCAAAGTAATTGAATACAAAATCAAGACGTGTTCTGCTCTCAATTTAATACTTAACAACGTACCAAAATTAAATAACAACAACAAAAATGTACACTTGCTACTCCACGTCTCGTCTCTTCGGCTCATCGCTGACTGACTCCTGCTGGGCGAGCATTTGTATGTGTCCAAACGCAATACTTCCGGGTGGTAAATGATGGACATTTAATCTAAGCCAATCATCTCGTTTGTCCCTCAACATGCACAGACACACCAATCACCAGTGATGTCTTAGAAGAAGAAAAGTGGTAATTACAGAACCAATGCCGTATATAAGGCCAAAGCGACGTTTTTCAAGACTGAAGTAATGACACACTTCACTATTAAACTAATTATTTGTCTCATATATATGTTGCTTCATTTGATCATCTGATTAAAATTGCTTCACAAAAACATTATTTTAAACTTGATCATTTTTCCTTGATAAGTAGATTACACTCTAACCAAATATGTATACATTATCTGAATAAAGTTAATAAAATGATTATAAGTTAATGTAACCATTTTTAACTCCAATAGCACATATTTGTGGGCAGGACCGCTAAGAAGGCAGAACATGACGTGATTATTTAATACCTATGCGCACAGTTAGGAAATCCTGCGAAATCCTGCGAAATCCTGTAGAGACTGAATAACGGCGTTGTAACGGAGGAAAAAAGTAATTCGATTACTCGTTACTGGACAAAGTAACGGCGTTGATTTGTAACGCTGGTCACGAGACCTTCACGTCACGTTTGACACAACGTTTGTGGTTTTTCAGATTTCGGCATGACGCGGGACATCTACGAGACGGACTACTACCGTAAAGGTGGGAAGGGGCTGCTTCCTGTCAGGTGGATGGCGCCGGAGTCTCTGAAGGACGGAGTCTTCACCGGTCACTCAGACTGCTGGTCGGTCACTCGCTCCCAGTCTAACCATCAGACTGGAGGAGACTCCGTGTGTTTAACGCTTTCCGGGCCCGCAGGTCGTTCGGCGTGGTGCTGTGGGAGATCAACACGCTGGCCGAGCAGCCCTACCAGGGCCTGTCCAACGAACAAGTGCTGAAGTTCGTGATGGACGGCGGATACCTGGACCGACCCGACAACTGCCCCGAGAGAATGTACGTACTGCGTCAGATCCACCAGATACCACAATAAGAACCAGAAAGTCCCTTATTCGTCCCCGTAAAGGTGACATTTCCTGGTTACAGCAGCAGTAAAGAGCGTTACAGTTTAAAGAAAGTGTATCAACGTATACACACACACGCGTATGCTAAAATTGCACTATATACGAACACTATATTATAAGTTATTGTAACAATTTAGGACCTATTCACGAGTTAGGACAATTTTGAACAATTAGGAAGCACGAGTTAGGAAAAAAGTATCAAAAAATGATAGAACACCGGCTTTACTGATAATATACGCATGAATATCGCATGCGGTTTTTTTGCAGAGCCCCAATGGTGTTCTGTTTACTCTGTGTCTGATAAGTAAACTTATTTTTGATGTAACGGGTGGAGGAGCCATTACTGGATTTCACCAGCCACAAGAAAACTATCTAGTCAGTTTACCTGAAAGAAAAAAGAAAAATGCACTTCATTCTGATGAGCAAATATAATTATTATTGCCAGAATCTTTGAATTCCTGTGTTTTGAGGGAGTAAACTTGCAAAGAACACGTTTAACATAATGCAATTCTGTTGAGAAAAATCTGTCTTTTCCCGCAACTTTTTGAGTTCTACAGAACTCTGGTTTTGATGGTTCTACAGAACACCGGTTATGATGGTTCTACAAATCTCTGGTTGTAATGTTTGTGGTTGCTTGTCCACAGGCACAGCCTGATGCAGATGTGCTGGCAGTACAACCCTAAAATGCGGCCCACCTTCCACGAAATCATCGAGATGATGAAGGAGGACCTGCACCCCAGCTTCCAGGAAGCGTCTTTCTTCTACAGCGAGGAGAACAAGCTTCCGGAGAGCGAGGACTTTGACCTGGACCTGGAGAACATGGAGAGCATCCCGCTGGACCCGTCTCTGTACTCGCAGCAGGAGGAGACGCTGAGCTACGAGGAACATCTGCCCTACACGCACATGATGAACGGCAAGAAAAACGGCCGCATCCTGTCGCTGGCCCGCTCCAGTCCGTCCTAACCTCGGCCCCGCCCCGCGGCTTTTAGAACCTTGGTCTTTCCCTCAAGAGGTCCTCACCAAAAGCAGACGCCAATCTCAGGTCCTTTCTGTCGCTTCACAAGGAGCGGGACGGTTCTTTTTGTTGTTGTTGGCTTCACGTTCACACGCGCGGAGAGGAAACGTTTGACTGTAGACGTTCCTGTCTCGTTTTTCACGTCAACGTCTTTTAAAAGATGCACAGTGGCCTTTTTTTTTTTCCTCGTTTTTTTTTTTTCAAGTGGCCTATTAAAAGAAGAGAATGGTGTGTCGTGCTTGTGTGGATTCTCTCGGGACTTCTTCTGTCTTTAGGACAAACTCCAGCTGTTTTCTAGAGGAGTAGGTTGATCTCCGGACCTCGGCGATGGCGTTCACCTAGTGTACGACTTTTAATTTATTGGCTTTTGTTTCTCGTTCTGCTTTTTTTTTTTTTATTTCCGTGTCCCTTCGATCCTGAAGGATATTTAACAGTTACGAATTGGAGAATCGGGTTCTTCAGACTGACCAATAGCTGCTGCTCTGACTCATACTGGGTATTTGAGATATATTGATGTACATCGATATATGCGTATGTGTGTATTTGTATACACACACACACACGTTGATTATCAGTATTTTATATTATTCACATCATCTGAATTTTTGTACATAATGCAAATATCTTTTTCTAATCTTTTCATCGGCTTTGCTTATATATATTTTTGCGACAGTGTCTCTTTTATACGCTCGCGGCGATGTCCCGAACCGTAGAATGGGAATGTTTTTCATCCCAAAATGTAAACTTGTTTTTTTTTTTTTTTTCTGGTATAAATATATGTTTGGGTATATTATTATTATTATTATTATTGATTATTTATAAGGTGTTAGAGTCTTGGAGTTTATTTTTCAGGATTTGGAGTTGTAGTGATTGTTGTGGCAGGATGTTGTCTTCGGCTGGATAGGAACGTTGCTGTGGTTGGGATTTACAGGATTTTTTTTGTTTGTGTTTTCCGAGCGGAGTTTTTCGATTTTGACGGAGAAGGATTCGCGCTCGGAAACGTTTGATTGGCCGTTAACAAAACATTCCTTTTTTTTTTGCCCATCTTTGGCCTTTTTTTGTACCCAAAAATTTGCATTAATCGCGAAAAGAAGCCATGGCTCATTCTTTCCTGTCGTTTTTCTTAAATTGACCCTAAAATCGCAATGGTTTTTTTTCTCCCACTCAGCCATTTCCTGTGAAGCTAACACACTATTGAACGAAGCAAGCAGGAGTTTTTATTTCTACGTGTTCAGAGTAAAAATCACATGCTTAGACTTCGTTGTTGACTTCTATGACATGTCGCGTTATTTTAATTTATTTGTTTTGTTTTTGGGTCTAAATAACACTTTTCCCCCCCAAGACGACACGGTTAACATATCATCAAAAATGCAAATATGAATATTTTATTTATGTTCCGTTCTTCTCTAAATCCCTCCTATCTTTTCTTCACAGTATGGCGGGTAAACGTAGGTTAGATTTGAATGTTTGTTGAGGTGAGATATTGCAGGCTTGGTTTGTGCTAATGCTAATGTCTTTCTTTTCGTTGTCTGGACACAGTCTACCTCAGTGTTGTTAGAACCTTAACAGTCAAATCCAGCTCATTTTCATCGCAAATCGCAAATTCGTAAATCCCAAATTCTCTATATTCCCCCCCAAAAACATTTTTCCCCAAAGATTAGGTGATGTTTTACCTCAGTCATTCAGAAAAAAACAGGTAAATGCGGTGTGATGCTAATCGCTAACCAAGACATCACAACACATAGGCGGTAATTGGCGACAGGTGTTGGTTTTAACGGTATGTGCACTGTTTGGCTCTGTGACGTTAATCATAACGAGGTATTGCGAGCTTTGATCTCGCTGCCCAATAAACGAAGCACTTATTTAATTAATACACAACGTATCAAGAAAGCCACTTGTCATTGTTGCGCGAGTTGTCTCGTCCGCTACGTTTCCTGTCGATTAAAGCTACGTTGAACGCATCACCTTCTCGTGAGATTACTGCTGAGTTGCAGGGCCTTTTTTTTTTTTTTTAACGCTAATTATTTGATCGTTGCAATATCTCAAAGAACAAACTTCCTGACGTTTTGCATTGTTTCGAGGAAAGAAACCGGTTTCACCGTTGGGTTTTTTCTTTTGTTGTTGCTACAAATGTGATTGTCGCTTCTGTATTTTTCTACTGTGAAGTTTTCTATTATCAACGCCGTAGTTCGTAGTAAACGTCCCCCGCTGGTCCTAACGCATGCGTTCACATCTTTTCCTGCAGACAATCCTCTGTGCCATAGACTTTTTTTATTTTATTTTTTTGGTTTGTTTTCCTCAGGGAGACGTGAGTGTATCCACGGCATAATTGTACGGGCTTAACGAAACACGAAAAAAAAAACCCTCTGAAATCAACGCCTCTCGATGTGTCTGTCAAGCGTTTTGCTTTAGTTTGATTTGTTTTGTTGCCTCTTCGTTGAGTTTCGGTGAGTAAAATGGATCCACAGTGCCTTGCACAAACCTCCCAGCCAAACTTGGCCAACAAAAGTCCCTGGTTCTGTAATTGTGTGTTTGTTTGGGTTTTTCTTTGCGTACCGGAGTCTATTGTACAGATTTTTTGCTGTAGATAAACAGGTTTAGCACATTTTGGGCTTTTGGCCCGGCTCTGATTGACTTTATTTACTGTATGTGAATGATTCGTTTCCTTTTATTTGAACGAACCCAACTGATTTTTAATATACTACCGCTTGCTTTTTGCACCTTTTGCTTTATATTGTTTGATTTATTCACTGTTTTCCAACCAACTTTGGCAAAAAAAAAAAAAAAATTGAAAAAAGCAGAGAATATAATTTTGATAAATACTGTCAATTTCCCTCGAATTTCCACAGAAATGTAATGAAATCCCAGAAGTGCAGCGACTTTGTATGTATTTTATTGTTTTTAAAAGGAAAAGTATTACGCTTAGAGACGTTAATTTCTATTTTTTTAGTAACAGTAGGGAGGGTTAATTGAAATACTTTTGGACTGTAAACTTTTATTATTCGTGTACATTACAGAATTAAAACTATCAGTGTAAATAGCTTTTGGAGGAAGAAAAAAAGTGTGAGGTTTGCGGCATCACACGATGATTCTGAAAAAAAAGATTTAAAAGGAAAAAAAAAATGTGCCCATGATGGTTTGAACTGTAGAGTCGCTCCAGTGTTGTTTAATGACTTTTCTTTTTTTTTTTTGTTCGATTACACGTACGAGAAACAATTCACATCATCGGTCTGTACGTTACGTTGCGTCCGATACGGAAGATTGCGAGACCTGTTGGAGTAAACGATTGAGTTTCAATGTGAGAAACTGGAAAACTACTGCTGACCGTGTTACATAAGCTACGATTACTGAGGACTTAAGCCAACCAGACACGAATCCCACTTCCAAATTCAGTCCGATTAGCTCTGGAACTCCAGCTTCAGGTCACTTTCACCAACTTGACATCCTTCGGGAATGACGTCCCACTCACAATTTACTCTCAGATTCACTTCCTGTTCCACATTTCAGTGTCGTCCTGTAGTCATCGTCTCTCTTCTTCCGTGTTTTTCTTTCCATCCTCACGACTCTTCTCCTTCTGTGTGAGTGCTGTTCTGTCTTTACGGTGGCGTTGTGAAAGCCACGCTCACTTACACATGAACTGCATCAGATCTTAATCAAACTGTGCCATGACGAACTAGTTCCATGACAGTTTTTGCTTTTCGCGAGGAGAGCCGAGCGGTGTACAGTAGATGTCGGAATGAAACCAGAAATCTTGCTGTGTGTAAATTATTCAATTAACTGTTTTTATGAAATTTATGAATTAAAATTCATTGGGAAAAAAACAACATTGGTGTCGTGGTGTCACTGTGTTGGGAGTGTTTACTAGGGTGAGCAAGCGTCCTCTTTTACCCGGACATGTCCTCTTTTTACCTCGTGTCTGGGGCATCCGGATGGGTTTTATAAATTCACGAAAATGTCCGGGTTTCACTCTTTTTCAAAGGACCGTTACACGTTCGCCAACCGTGCTTTAAATTATTCGAGAATGGAATCGCCCGTCCCGTTTTGAAAACGTGCCAGACGGCTATTGTCCCATATTTATTTATTTATTTTTTAAACAGCATCTCATGCGAATCATCTCTCGCGCTTTTTATGAAGACGTCACCATCAACTTTTGATTGGGTAATACCTGATGTCATCGTTAGTTTGATTGGTCTTTGTAACTGTCTGTGAGGAGGGCGGGGCTTAGAGAGAGAGAGAGAGAGAGAGAGAGAATTCAAATGGCAGATGCTTTTCCAGGTTAAACTCCGCGCGTCTTAATGTTTCAGAGCTTGTTTGTTAGGTCAGACACATACATATTAATTTATTACCTGAAATGTTATAATAATGTATTAATAAACAACAAAATGCCCATGTAACAAAAATTAACTAATACATTTTAAACTTTCTATATTATTAAAATATATGTCGTATAAAAACTGCCCACTATTATTGCTCACTAATAGATAGATATTACGGTTATTATATATATATTGTTGAAGCTGGATTTTATAACAGAAGAGCTGATTTGTAGAACACTATTTCATATTAATAATTAATTAATCAAATTATTTATTTATTGGAAAGGAGTCTAGGACTATTATTTTGTTACAGATATAAGTTTTTTTTTATTTACTAATTACCTATAACTATTACCTAATATTTTGTTTTTACAGAAGTTAGTTTTGCACCATTGAAGCACATGACCTCCGAGAAGCCTGTCTGAATTTGTCTCAAGGCGTGAACCCGTGACCCTGAAATGGAGCAAGATGACGGTCCAGAAAAAGTGCCAGTTTTGGACGACTTAATGACCCGCTATTGTTCTCTACCTCAGAAGTTCAGTCAAGTCTTTGGTGAAGCAGAACTGGCGCAGAGTGAAGAAATGAAGTGCGAACATGGTTGTTTGTGCAGAACGAGAGTCGCTTGTTCACCACATTAACCACCAGCTTTTGATTCGCCAGTGCACAGGCATGAGAACTTCACAGAAGACCTGCTTTCATCTCCACCTCATGACCTGAACTCGTTCACCATCAGCCTGGCTTTTTATGACAGATCTACAAGTGTGTGTGCCGCTTGAAAGTTCTTACCGTGTTTCAGTTTGAGGAGGAAGTTGCCTCCGAATTGTGTTACCGTTGACATCATTTCTGGTGTTTTAACCAGCGGAACGTTGGCGAGAGAAGAACCGTCACCATTCGGGTGAGTAAACCTGTCAGGGGACTTTGTTGGATAATTGCTTGTTAATGTGATTTAAAACGTCTGATGCTAGTCTGACTAGAAGAACGATGAGTCCTGAATTACCTGAATCTGTTGGATCTTCTGATAGATGCTGGAATAAATACGATGTTTATCCTCATCCTTTCACTCGAACCTGAACAAAGCGAAGACGCCTGAAAGCCAAACACAGACTGTGGATTTCTGTGAAACGTTTTGGCCATAGTTTCTTCACGAGCTCCATTTGAGGAACCGTCTGAGCAGTTGCAGAAGTGCACGAACCGGCCGATCAGCAACTCTGTCACAACTAACCGTGAATACGTCGAGATATTTCTGTCAGAAATCGTGTTTTCCTTCCCTCAGGTGACGCTTTCCCGGGCATTTTTTTGTGGGTGGGGTTTGGGGACGAGCTCCGTTGCGTTTTCCAAGCATGATTTATCACGCATACATCCAAAAAAAAAAACCCCATCTGGTCTTCTGTCTCCTCCCTCCGCTGATAAAAACCCCGCGCCCGAGCCTCTTGACTCCCAATCATATGTTAGTTAATCCCGGTTTGCTCTTCTGATCCGCCTGAGGAACTCGCCGTTCACGCGCCCCGATAGCGTCCACATGGCTGATCCACCTCTCCACAACTCCTGGCCCTCGTTCTCCTGGATGAGGAGATGGTCCTTCAAACGAGGTATGAGAGGGAACGTTTATAACTTAGTGCGAATAGTGGAAAGCTTTGCGTTTGCGCGGTGATGCTTCATGCACTTGCGGTTGATGATCACACGATAGTTTCCTGTTCAGATGCAAGTGTGAACTAGTGAGATATGGAGATTAGTGCCAACATATCAAACGTACATTTCTTTGTAATGAACGAAAGAGCTTCACATTTGAGTTTGTTATTGATATTATATATTTTTTACTGTTCAGTTGCAATTTTCAAGTTCAACATCTAGCTGTAAAAACGATGCTCTGTCTCAAACTCCTCAGCTGGGACACGTAGTAAATAGACAACCAAGATTTTGAGGGAGTTTAAAGAGATATTTCTGCAGCTTGACCATGTTTTATTTCATCTAAATGTGTGAGGCACTACACTACAGATTGCCCTGCACGTTTGACATTTTGTGTCGTTAAGCATTCACTTCATCTCCTCCATTCATCAAACATTTCCCTAAATGTCTGATTCTGATTAGCTTGTTTTTTGAAGAATTGTACGCCGTAAAGTACAACACTACAGCGCTTGTCAAATTAAGGTACAATTTTTGCCTCATCAGAAAGTCGTTAGTACCGCCTGGTCATTTACGATCTCAAAGTTGAGTGGACAAACATTTCCAACATTTCCATTCTGCCGTTTGCTGTTAAACACCTCACAATGTGACAGAACTATTTGTCTTTTAAGGAGCGTTGTTATCACGACCACATAACCGCAAATATTCAAGTTCACGGGACTCTCGAAAGCGATCCGGTTCAGAAGATGAGTAACATCTCAAAGATTGGCGCAGATTTTGCTACCCTAATTTATGCCCAAACGTCATGGACAAATGGTTCTTTTAAGCTCTTTCTCCTCTGAGCTTCTAGAAGCGTTTGCCCGTGTTCTTCACCACAGAAGTTTGCGGCAGGAGAGTGTGTTCACAGTTCTGACAGCTTTCTGCAGAAGACTGGGCTCTTGTAAAGACGAGAGGCCCTGGTCGTTGTTTAGCTCTTCATATGGTGAGGTGGTGCGGCCATAAATGGATATTTCAACATGACAAGCATCATGGTCCCACAGCAGTTTACATATCACAGGTCCAATTTGGGTACGAGCACCTTGCTGCGTTTAGACGTTGTCGTTCGTCCAAAGTCGAGAGGATTTATGTCTGAACGTGATGCTCTGTTCATTCATCAGGCCGCTGGTTTGGCCTTGTGCTGAAGTTCAAGTTTATGTAGCGCTTTTCTTAGTTCCAGATCTTTAAAAAAAGAAAAATCTATTGTTCGTAGTGTTCGAAAATGAGGAAAAAGAGTCAGTTAAAAAGGAAAATGTCCATCGTTCATCAGTGTTCAGACTATGGGCTATGACCAGAAGAGCAAGCTAGATCGCGACAGTGGCTAGGGAAACAAAACCTCTTTGGCGGGGTGAGAGGAAATAAACCTAAGGAGAACCAGACTCTCTGGTCTCCTCTGGCATGCTAACGTCATTGGTGGAGATGGTTCCGGATGTTGTGTCCTCCGGCAGGGATGTGGATCACTCAGGACATCAGCAGGGGAGTGAAATTAGCAACAAAAGCAATTAGCTCTTTGAAGGGCTTTAAGACAATAATAATAGTTGTGATGCTGTCCTGCAGGTGAGGTTTGGTTCCAGGCTTCTACCTTATGCAGCCTTCCTATTGGCTAAAATTGGTTAAAGTTGTGTGGGATGGTTTGCCTTTCAAGAAGTACCGAATGCATGAACGTGTAGAGCGCTGTGTGTCTCTACAACAACACGCTTTTGCTTTAGTAAGCCAGCAGCCGATTAAGATCTTGTGTTTATTCTGCTCTGAAAGGAAACTCCTGCATCTCGGCGGGTTCACACCAGTGGTGTGTTAATGGAAGCGGCCGATAAGACGCTTGATGAAGCGGGTTTTATTTAAAGCAGCAGCTGTTGTCAGATCCACTTCCTCTCTGAGTTTGCTCTCAATCCTCACATGTAAATAAACCCTGTCACGTGATCCGATATGCGACTCTTTCATTTTGTTTAGTCTGGAAGTGAAACTGACACAGTGGTGCATGGATTAATAGTCAAGATTAAAAGTCAATAGTCAATAATGGATTAATAGTCAAGTCCTGGACCCAATAGTCAAGGTCAAATCAAGGACTTTTTAAGCTTTTTGGCCCAGATTGATTTTTTTTTCTTCAGGAAAGGCTGAATTGAGCATCACCTTAATATTCAAATTATTAATCTGAATACATACTCATACATATTCCATATGAAAAATATTAATTTATAAATATTGATTCGATATATTAATAGCTAATTTCATCATCTCATTTTATTTCTGGGTCAGAAGGAGCTGAAACCCAACACTAAAATGGACATACCCTGGATTGGTGGCTGATCAATCACAGAGCAGGACACACACACACACTTCCACTCACTTCTAGGGACTATATTCCCGTCTTAATACTTTTTCAGACCAACACACACACATTATGTATTTGTAAGGTGACGTTGTGTTTTCCAGCCTCCGATTGCAAACCGTGTGTTCCAGTTTCGGCTCCGAGCTCCTCCACATCCTTGTCCCCGGCCTCCATCCCTGAAGACGTCTTCTTCAGCAGTTCTCCTGAGGACAAGGTGATCACATGATCTAAAACCCCTTTCACACATGCAGACATTCCCGGCAAAATACCGGTATATTGCCTCATGCACTTATGTGTGAACAGACAAATGCCGGAAAATTTGTTCCGGAAATATGCCGGCATAAGTACCTGTAACTTTCCCGGTATATTGCCGTGAAAATGGAACAAAGATTCCTGGAATAAGGAGGCAGAAGTTCAGTATGCGCTGACTCCACCCACTGCTCTCAGCCAATCAGGACATTCTGCCGTGGGTCACGTGCTCATTTCGAGCTTGCGCAGGTCCAGCCGTTAAAAAGGTGTCGACAGGTGATGATGTCACAGAATAGTCACACCTCGTTTACAGAAATCATTAGGAAATGTCCTGAATGATGTGACAGAAATTACCGGTATTTTGAAAACGCTGTGTGAACAGTTCTTTACCGGTAAAATGCGGGAATGGCAGCGCTTGTGTGAACAGTCTTTGCGGTTAAAGTCCTTCTGGTATTTTTCCAGCATTGCTGTGTGAAAGTGGCTAAAGTGTCATAACGTGGAGCCAAACTTGATTTTGGCCTCAGCGTACATGAATAATGAATCATTAAAAAAGGCGTATTTAAACATGGAAAAATACATAAATATCTAATCAAAAACTAGCCCTCAGACGAAAATTAACCCGAGCGTCCTGTTTGTAGAGAAGCTGCTTGGCCGAGAGTGATGCAGAGTTCAGCAGTGAAGACGACCTACTAGACCTTTGCTCTTCGTTGAGGGACTCTGAATATTTCCGAGACCTACAACTGGGATCCAGTGATCCATCGGACCCTCGGCTGCCTGGATTAAACTCACCGGTCTCGGGAAAGCTCTCCAGTACACCTCTGGAGGAAGAAGAACCAGAGCGAGAATCAAACCTCGTAGCAGAGCACTCTCTAATCTTCAGTGGAGGGGACACCATGGACCGAGTGTTTGCGATCAGGTGCTCGGAGCGTAAGGATCACGCCACGTCTGAGGAAGACGAGCGCTTGGATATGGAACACTTGCCGACTTTGGTTCGCTCCATGTCCACCTCACGTAGGCACAGCTGGGAGGTTCCAGTGTCACCCATCGACCTGGGCAGAAGGTCAGATCACGCTGGTCCATCATACCAGGAGCAGTGGACCAAATCTATGGAGTCAACCTAGTGAACCTGTTTTGTTTTGTACGTAGGTTCAGTCTAGACACAAATGGAACCGACAGTGATGGAGAACAAGATGTTCCGTGTTTGGCCCGAAGCTCCAATTTGCCTTCGTCCTCCTTCTCGGAAAGTTCCGTGGAGGAGTCTAGCGGTGCAGCCGAACACGAAGGCTTCAAAACTCCAGTAAGTCTCGGTGCTGTTCTTCTGCCTCCATCTCGACTCATTTACAAAATGTCCGCATGGTTTGGGTAAACATCAAGGAGCCACCCACGGCAGGAAGAACGGTGTATTCCAGATCCGAGATCCTTGCCACTGATGAGAAGTCCCAAGCTGACAGAGTCTCTCGCATACTGGGAACTTCCAAGCAGGCTGCCAGAGAAGCTGGAGGTCGGTGAAGTGAAACACCACAAAAAGTCAATTGCAATATTTGAGTTCGATAAATGTGTCGGATTTGAGCTTTGGCACACAGACTATTAGGGTTTTTGTTGTTTCCTGACAAATTTAGGCTTCAACTTTCCATAGTGCAAGTTCAATGACGTCTGTGTTTTTAGTTAGCGAAAAAAGCTAACGAAAGCTAATTTGTAAAGAAGCCCACGATGATCAAACATCAAGACTTCATTGTAATCCACAAGATCCATTTAGCAAACAAATTGTTTGTCTGTTTTTTCTTCTTCTTGCGCTTGAAAAGAAGAGCAGGAATCGGAAGAAGAGCTTCAGTCGGTGGAGGGACAGAGTCATGTGTAAGTTCCTCGTTTTAAGTAACTCGTGCTAGTAGCAATCGCGGGATTACGCCGAGTGAGTTATGTAATCCTGGTAATTAAGAAAAACCCTCAGAATCTTTCAAGATGAAGAAATGACTTTAGTGTCTCTGGAATGCGACATGCCGAGTCATCCAGAATCTTAATAAGAATCAGACTAGCATCTCCACAAGCATTTTATCGTTTTTTTGTTTTGTGTTTGCAAAACTTGTTCGTTTTTAAAACAAGTTTCGATACGATTCAAGCATTTAGGTGTTGAAGATTTGTACATTTCAAACGGCTTGACTGAAGCGTAGAATATTCGCCTCAGCCTTTAGCAATAGCAGGGGTGTAAGGTATTTGAGTAAATGTACTTTGTTACTTTACTTAAGTATGTTTTTGGCTACTTCGTACTTGCACTGAGTATCAAAAATATGAGCCACTTGTACTCTCTACTCCACTGCATTTGTGATTGAGTAGCAGTACTTTTCACTCCACTACATTTGAACAAACACTTATCGTTACTCGTTACATTGTAATTGTGCGCGACAAGACGGAATCGATTTATACCGCGGTTAATTTCTTGGGCGAACGAGGTGAATATCGCCATCTTTAGGCTGATGAAGGTAATGGAGGCTATTTGTGAATTAGAAACCACAACGCGAATTAGGGGCGTAAAAATGTGTTTTACAAATGTTATTATATAATATATTCCTTTATATAATACATATAATATATAATTTACTAATCAGATTAATCATTTTATTTTATATCTACTTGCAAATTTAAGTGAATGAGACTGACGTTTTGTTCTTTTTATCTACTTTGTTCTACCAGTTTTCAAACATTGAGGTTAAATTCTGTTTCTGTCTTGGAAAACAATAGTTTGTTTTCACATTTCTTTTTTTTTTTTGGGCCTAAATTGAGCACGAATAAAAATGCTTCTTAATAAAATGGAATACTTTGCTACTTTGACTCAAGTCTTTTTGAAATTGGTGACTTGTTCCTTGTATTGGAGTAATTTTTACAGTAAGTATCTGTACTTTTACTCAAGTATGGCTGTCCGGTACTCTTTACACCCCTGAGCATTAGCGTGTTAGCTACCACATCAGGTGTCTCCACAGAACTTTGCTTCTTCTCGCAATCAGCGTCTGGGACAATATTTGTCTTTGGGTCCTGGACGCCGTTGATGTGGCGTGTGGCGTAAACGCCGAGCGAAGTGGATTTTGTGCTGAGGGTTTGATTTGGAGCGCAGCCCACCGCTCGCTCGCCCTCACACACTCAGCCTCAGTGTCTTGTTTGTCTCAGGCTGATGGTACAGAAAGTCCTGCAGGAGCTTAGGCAGTACCATGGGTGAGTAAAGAAGGCTGACCAGCCTCCGCTTACACACACTAACCCAAAGCGTTTGCTTGTTCGTGATGTTTCATGCTCCTTAACTCTTCTGGACTGAAAGACCAAGATGCTTTTTGCATTTTTTTTTTTAAACTTGCATGAAAACCCAATTTGTTCTTTGCACTTGTGCTTTTTTTTTTTGGGGAGTTTTTTGTGTGTGATTAACATGTAGCCTGCAAGCTCTTAAGTGCACACTTCACAGTGAACGCTACGTAGTGTGTGATCTTTTAATTGGTTACACTGTGAAGCCAACATCACTAACACTTAGCAACTATTTGTCCGGAAGTGGAGTTTGATTGGTTGTTTGGATTATACACGCGTGCGATTGGCTGATGCCTTAGATTAGAGCTGCACGATTAATAGTTAAAAGATTGCGATTTCAATTCTATCCCTTCACGATCTTAATTCAGCATTTATACGGATTCTGACGAACTCTCTGATCTACCACCAGCGGTTTCTGTCTGACACTCGTCCACTCACATTGAGCGAAACTCAGCCGTGTGCGATCATTTAGATATTATAAAGGAAAGATGATCTTGCATTACTTCTGTGGTATTTTGGGGCGTCGTGATGGTGGTTTCGCACAGCAGCCATCACGGTAATTTGTGCTAATTACCTGCACTAGAACAGTGTGTGTGAGTCGGGCAGCAGTCGAGTTTAAAAAAACAGAAAATAAACTGGGAGAATGAGTGAATAAACACAACGATAAAGTAAGTCTGATATCAACTCTGACATTTTACAACCTGAAAAAGGATTTTGTGTGTGTGTGTGTGTGTGTGTGTGTGTTTACTGCGGTTTCAAACCAGAAGACGACACTCAGCAAACCACACACGGCAAACATCTACAGTTGGGGACAAAATGATTAGCCCCGCCTACAAAATAATCATTGTTTGATAAGTATTTCAAAAGTGCTTTTAAACAGAGATAATCATTTTGTCCTCAACTGTACATAATACTGTATGTTTGTTTTTGTTAGGTTTAATGGTGATTTTTTTTTTCTTTACAACATTACTTTTACATTACATTGTTTCATTCAATTTATTTACATTTGAAGTATTATTAGTATTATGTTATTATATTGCTTTTGGACAACCTGATTTTCAGGGTTGAATATTTAAAATAATAAAATATCCAGAAAGAATCGTGATCGTTGCTCTAAGCAAAAATATCGTGATTGTCATTGTTATTCCAGAATCGTGCAGCTCTACCTTACATTATAGATCGCATCTTTAGCGCATCAAACCGTTTGACTAGCCTTCCATTCCGAACATGCCGTGATCTCATTGCGTTGCCGATCTTTGTATGTCTTGGATGTCCATCAGAGCCAAACTCCGATCCTTCAGCTCCGACAGGAAAGAGGTGACGGAGGACGTGACGTGGTACGAGTTTCTGTCCAGAGAGTAAGTGAGGGAGTGATTGAGTGAGTGAGTGAGTGAGTGAGTGAGTGA
>MU204413.1:9471526-9529651 GCA_017309775.1 Paedocypris sp. Pulau Singkep
TTTTTTTTTTTTTTTTTTTTTTTTTTTTTTTTTTTTTTTTTTTTTTTTTTTTTTTTTTTTGCACTTTTTTTTTTTATTTTATTCTTTTTATCGTATTTCTATTCTTTGTGGGGTTTTTTAATTGTATTTCTATTCTTGATTTTTTTTTTATTGTATTTTCTTTTTGCACATTTTGCTGTATCTCCCCTACCCCTATGTTTAAATATTTAAATGCTTTTTGTTAACGATCAAAAACACATTTCACTACATGTTGTACCACGTAAACTAAAATTAGAATCTGAATTTTTGAATTTAAACACCGCTCGGTCTGCTGCACAGGGAAAAACAATACGTCTGATGAAGCCAGTCTAAAAGTGTCTGCGTAACGTGTTTTTTAGTTTTACAAATTATTCAAATAAAGCGACATGGAAGCGAGTTAGGAGTCACAAGTTAGGATAAGAAGTCATTTAAGAGAAATTGAGCCTCATTTAGAATGTTAAATCGAGAAGTCACAGTGCTTGGTGCTTATGTTGGCGTGAATACCGTATTTGATCTTCTCCTTGAGTGATGAGGGTGTCACGCCCTCGAGCCAGATCCAACCATCACGGACACACGCTCCGGGAAGAACCAGCCAGGACAGGAATAATCCCAAACGTGCGCTCACGTGGAAGCTTTCCGCTGGATTCCGTGCTTGCGTGGAGGATCGGGGCCAAAAAAGGCATCGGAAGAACAGCATGTGTTTAAAATTTGGCCTGATGCTGTAAGTCCTCGAGTGGATGGCGCATTAGTCCGGCATTTCCTGTCTGTCCTGCTCAAACACAGCCTCCGCGGCGTAGATGACACACGGCCGATCTTTCAATAAAAACGCAGATTGAAAAAAAATCTTGTGCCGATTCGTCGTTCGTAAAAAGCAGAAATGTTTGTCGCTTACACGTCACCCAGAAATGGAAAAAGAGCTTGAGACGAAATGTTTTAGTTTGGGATATGGATGCACTTTTTGAAATTGTGTTGTCGTTCGATTTTTATGGATTATTGAAATTGGTCTTTTAAACAGTGGAAAATGAAGAACACGGGCAAGAAGTAAAAAAAATTCCAAAGAACAGACACAATCAAAACGCTCTGTCTGCTAAACAGGGGATAACAGTATAAAATAGGAAGTAGGATATTTATTTTTTTTTTATATTAAATACATATTATTGTGCGATAAATATAATTTGCTCTAAATTGTGTGTGTGTGTGTATGTCTGTCTGTCTCTATTTTATATTATATTTATATTTTTTATTATTATTATATTACATTGTTTTTTTTAACTTGTTGAAATTTCAAGCTGTGAGCGTCCAATCATAATCCTTCACGTCTTCTCTGTTCCAGCTTTCCCTGTCCTCCAGCTTCAACGGCGAGCTGCTAGCCAGCGGACCAGCAGACCACACCCCCTCCCAGAAGTCCCAGCTGCGGGCGTCGCTCTCGGCCTCGCCCGTCGACTACCCGAGCTCCAGCAGCGCCCCGCCCGCCAAGTCCGAGGTGCCCATCCATCTCATCAGCACCACCAACCAGCACCACAAGCAGGGCAGCGTCCAGCAGCAGATACCCACCAAGCTGGCCGCCCTCAGCAAGGGCCGGAGCGGGAAGGGCAAGGCCTCGCACCGCACCGAGAGTCTGGGTGAGCCAAACGTCAAAATCAACTCTACTGAACGTGCGGAGAGTCGAAATGGCTTTCTCTACTCATCCTATGCGCTTTACAAAGAGACATCAATTTTACAAAAGTACAAGTAGTACAAAAAATGTGCGATTTACAAAAAGTACAAGTGGTACAAAAATGTGCGATTTACAAGAAGTACAAGTAGTACAATAATGTGTGATTTACAAGAAGTACAAGCAGTACAAAAATGTGCGATTACAAAAAGTACAAGTGGTACAAAAATGTGCGATTTACAAAATGTAGTAGTAGTACAAAAAATTTGTGATTTACAAAAAGTATCAGTAGTACAAAACATTTGCGATTTACGAAAAGTACAAGTAGTACAAAGCAGTACAAAAAATGTGCGATTTTCAAAAAGTACAAGTAGTCCCTAAATGTGCAATTTACAAAAAGTACAAAGTAGTCCCTAAATGTGCAATTTACAAAAAATACAAGTAGTCCCTAAATGTGCAATTTACAAAAAGTACAAAGTAGTCCCTAAATGTGCAATTTACAAAAAGTACAAGTAGTCCCTAAATGTGTAATTTACAAAAAGTACAAAGTAGTACAAAAAATTTGTGATTTAACAGAAGTACAAGTAGTACAAAGTCGTCCCGGTCCAGTTCAGCCGAGACTCATGTGTCCGTCTCCTCCAGCCTCGGTGGACATGAAGCAGATGCTGCCCGTGAAGCTGTCCCTCAAGGATCATGATGGAGGACACAAAGGGCGACGCCCCATCAGCCCCCACCAATCAGGTAAGACTGAGAGATTCGGCGGGCGTGACCAGAGGTGTAAGGTACTTGAGTAAATGTACTTTGTTACTTTACTTAAGTATGTTTTGGCTACTTTGTACTTGTACTGAGTATCAAAAATATAAGCCACTTTTACTCTCTACTCCACTGCATTTCTGATTGAGTAATTGTTCTTTTCACTCCACTACATTTGAATTGACTCTTTACTCGTTACGTTTTGATTGTGTGCGACACACCATAATCGATTTTTATCGTGGTTCCTTTCTTGGGCGAAAGAGGTGATTTTGCCATCTGTCGTCTGCTGAAGATACTGGAAGATAATTGTGACTTAGAAACCACGTGAACGTGACTTAGAGGCGTGAGTGTTTACCAGGATTTTAACTATCGCGACATGACTAACACCAGTGATGAAGCAACAGCACCAGCACGGACCATCATTCACGGCCTTAGTTGAAAGAAACAATGACGAAAAACAGAACGACTCTTGTAAGACGCAGTGTCTGCTTTGTTTACCGCGGAGAACAGAACAAAAGAGCTTTTATAAAATCGAAATTTTATTTTTTGTTTTATTTTTTTTGCACTTTGAGTTTGATTGAGACTGACTTTTTGTTCTTTTTTTTGTTTTGTTCTACCATTTTTGAAACATGGAGGTGTTAAATTTCATTTCTGTGTTAGAAAATAAAACCTCATGAATAGTTTTTTTTCCCCCACATTTCTTTGTTTTTTTTTTTTTAGCCTAAATTCAAAGTTCTTTTAAAATTCGATACTTTGCTACTTTGACTCAAGTCTTTTTATATAGTGGTGACTTTTTACTTGTATTGGAGTAACATATACAGCACGTATCTTTACTTTTACTCAAGTATGATTGTCCACCCTGCAGACACGCCCGGCCCCCCAGACGGCCAGTCCGCCCTCAGAGCCCCAGCCCCGCCCACCAACACGCCCAGCGAGGAGAGCGCCAAGGAGGACGTCATCTTCTTTTGATCTCGCCGCAGGCAAGTCTGAAAACCCTCCCGAGACTCGAGGGTCACTGAGGGGGCGGCGGCTTGAGCCTTGGGGGCGTTTCTCACACTTAAAGGTGGTCGAGGGGGCGTTTGTTCTACAAACTCCGCCTTCTTTTGTGCAATTCCTATTCGAATCATGAAAACGAGTGACGCCGATCTCAATCAAATCCAGGATTCTATCAGCTTCGCCTTTTTTTTTTTTTTTTTTTTAAATCACGCCTGTTTTTACCAAAAGTGATTGTAGACGTCTTGGATGTGAAGTGGATTATTCGGTTCTCGCTTAACGTAAAAACTAAACGTTTAGGCTGTTTTCTTCACGCGCAATACAAATGGAAATGTAGCAGCGTTTGTGCTCTTACTCCACAGACTACAAACACGTCACATTACTGTAACACTGAACGACTGTCATTTACACACACGTGTAAGTCTGTACGATCATTTCTACGTAAATATACGTGTGTTTTAATTAACTCGCGCTGATGACCTGCTTTACCATCAGAATATTTGGTTCTGTAAATTGAACTTGACACACATGTAAAATAGTTGTGTTTTTCTATATAACAACGCACAATCAACGCAAAGTTAACGAGTCTTAATCAGGAACTTCATGTGTAACTTAGATCTCGTCATGTTCGTGTAACGCGAGTTTCACGCCAGAAATGAGCGTCTATCGGGACAATTAACGGTATGACAATTTACGTTCGTACAAAGGTTACGAATGTACTTGTGGTTGAAGACAAATTTATGAATTGCATTTGTAAACGTAGGCGTGTTTTCTACGAGTCACCTTTTTTAACCCCGGTATGAACGAAAACGTCCGATTTCACGTCACCAGTCTCGATTCGATCAATCCACAATGCTCGTTTTCTACCGGCCACGTGATTCGTTTGTATATTTGTACTATGACTCTCGTAGATTAGCTCAGGGGTGGGCAAACTATTTTCACGACGAACGTAAAAATAAAATGAAAGTCAGACATTTTTTTTTATGTAAGTCCAGTTAATCTGTTATGAAGATTTATTTTATTTTTTTTGTGTCACACATTTTTAAGAGGGACCATGAACACAAAATGTACGTAAAAGAATTGTACTAGTATATTTTAAACATTTATTTTTGCATTGTCAGTCTATGGAATCAGATGGCAAAAAAACACGTAAAATTTCTAAGAAACAAACGAAAATCTGATGAAATATTGAAATTTTTTTTCGCTTCAAATTTTTTTTGTTCGTTTCAGTTTTTTTTTCGTTTAGACTCCTGGCACCAGCTTCACGTGGGGGCGGGCCTTACTCTGATTGGCTGGTGAGAATGTGATTGACAGCCGCTGGACCAGGAAGCTCGGTCCCGCCCCTTTATCAAATGTTCGAACACAATGTGGCCTGCGAATCAAAAAGTTTGCACACCCCTGGATTAGCTGTAGATGTCAGATGACCAATAGTCACGTTGCTGTTTTTAGGCACTTTCTTCCGCAAAACAAAGTCTCAAGGGTTCGTTTTGAAGTGCGCGTGTATTGATGCTTTTCGTTGGGCGGATTTTCACACAGTAGCAGGTCGATCCCGACCAATCGCGTGGCAAACATCACGTTATGTTGATTTGTTACGCAGGCGTGTTCAATAATTCCAGACGTTTTTTTTTTCCCGCGCACACGTTCGACTGCGCCGCACTTTACCTCCGACGTCTTGTGTAGAAATGTGAACGACGTGGATTTTCTGTCTTTGTTTTCCACACTGGAAACGGTCGCTTTACATTGCTAGCGTAGATCTGCACTGTACCATGATGTTGCGTTATAAAATTTGTCGTAAATGCATCTGATTGTTTTCTTTTTTTTTTCTTTTTTATTGTTATTATTCACACTAGCTTCCTCGTGTGTCACTTCCTTGTGCATCGTGTCTTCTGAATTAATAGAACTACGTCAAACCACTGCCTTTAGCTGTTTTAATAAAATATTTCAAAAGCATTTGTTTGTGACGTCATTTTCTTAAAACAAAATTGATTCAGCGTTTATTGAATTAGTCAAAGCCTGTTTTTTTTTTTAATCCCATAATCCTTCCCATTCCATCCATCCCCTAACCAGTGCTGTCAAAAGTACGTAGTCATATTTGTTACTTAAGTAGAAGTATAGATACTAGAGTTAAAAACACTTCTGTGAAAGTAACGTTACTAGCACTGATAAAACTACTTTTTTACTAAGTAAAAGTAATACAAGGATAAAATGCCGTTATAGAACTATATTGTTTTATTAAAATGTTGCTGCATATAATCACATTGGAAATTAATGCAGTTTATGAAAAAATTGCTTAACCGTACACATCAAAGAACCATTTTATTTTTAGATCGATTTCAAAACGGAAATGAAACTAAACAAAATGAAATTGTAGCGACGCGGCTAGTTTTTAAAAAGTAACGAGTAGAAATATTTTTACTATATGACAATATTTGCTTTCAAAAAAATAAGTAGAAGTAAAAAGTAAGCGGGAAAAAATAACTACTCTAGTAGAGTAGAAATAAGCATCACTTTTCTATCCGTACAGTGTGTGTGTGTGTGTGTGTGTGTGTGTGTGTGTGTGTGTGTAGATGTTGTTGTAACATTTCCCCCAATGGATGGTCAAGATTGCACAGACGGGTTTCCTTTATTTATTTAAAAACAAAATTAACCACCGTAACGGCTAAAATAAACGACAATACGACATTTAAATAACAGAAATATGAAAACGAGCACACACAAACCCACAAATGATCTCTACCAACCTTGTGCCACTTCGGAACGTGCTAAACACACTTTATCCAACTTTTGACACAACGTCGCTTGAGTCACTTTTTCTGCTTTTGTATTTTTGATATTTTGTATTTTTTTATTCATATTTTATCTGTGTACTTATGCCGTATTTCTCTCCCTTATTTTCTCTTCCCTTTTTATCACTTGTATTTAATTCATATTTTATCTCTCTCTTTTTGTTGTATTTTATTGCTTTTGTAGTCTTGTATTTTATTGCTTTTGCGTTTTATTTTTAATCCCCTATTTAAATTTTTTTGTTCCGTCACCCCCCCCCCCATGTTAACATGCCGGACGATTGCAAAATACATTTCACTTCACGTTGTTGAAAAATAACTGGATGTGACGAATAAAATTTGAATTTGAGCGTAACGTGAGTGACGTGGGCTTTTCAAAATAAAAGTCCCCCACAAAAAACCGCCATGATTTCGAAATAATCGAACAACAAAAAATGCACAAATGAGAATCAAGCATTTGCAGAAAATGACTAAATGATGAAATTGGGTGGTTTCCAGTTGTTTTCTAGCGAACACTATGACTATATGGGTGCGTTTCCTGTGAGCAGCGGTCCAGAATCCACACGGGTCGACCCGGCGTCCGTCTCTCAGGCCGGGCTAATTGTAGCGTCGCGGCGAGACTCGGCTATTTTCAGGTGTTGTGGTTTTCCGTTCTTCCTGGTGTCCGGCTCCTGTGGAAGCCATCAGCCCAGGATTCCTCTCGGTGGTTTCCTGTGGTCATTCTAGAGTCTTTTGTGCCGGACCGTCCTGGTCTGGTCACGTGGTTTGCTGGATGCCGACGAAAAACACTTTTTGGAATTTGTCGGAATTCGCTGAAAAGAGCCGCGGTGTTTTTGCACACAGTCGATTCCTGTCCGGGTCACTTCTTTATCGCCGACTATTTTATAATTGCGACTTTTTATCCTCGACAAAGCGGCACAAATTTGCGTTATGAGTTTATGACATGATTTTTTTGCGCTTTAGGATTTCTCCCAACAAAGCGTGGTGGACTGTACAGTATACATTTATATCACAACTGTGGAATCAAATTAGTGATTCCAAAAATATTGTGGCGATTTCTAAAAAAACGAACGAAAACGCTTCAGATTTTGTAGTAGTAGAAATTTAGAGAAATCCTAAAGCGCAAATCATATGTCATAAACTCATAACGCAAATTTGTGCATGTATATATTTGCATGGGTTTTTTTTTTTTATCACAAGTGACTATATACACACACACATTTTTCCACAAGTAATAAAAATCAAATCAGTTTGTTATTTTAAAAAGATTCTTCATCCTTTTTTGAGCTATTTGATGTCCTAAAATACCGTAACTTCATTCCTGCATATTCCTACAATATGTACATAAAGCGTTTTTTTTTTTTCCCCTTAAAAACAATTGCTCTCGCTCTTTCTTGCGAATTGCACATTAACAGTTGAATTACCCGTTACTCGTATGTGAAGTTTGTTCTCTGTATTTTTATTCAGTGGCTTCATGAAAAGAAATTCATAGTAAAACAAACGTACGGCCGTCTTTTAAACAAACGTTTGCGAGGTAAAGCTGCGTGTGTATAGAAAATGACTAGTAAGTGTGTGAAAAATGTCTGAAGCGAGTGTATGAATCGAATGAAGGGAATAATTGTGTTTTCCGTGCGCGACAGTAAAGTTCCCGCTCTCGACAAAGCCAGTCTGTGTTTCCTCGCGAATCTGTGGCGGCGGCGGGATCCAGTCAGGCGGCGGCTGAAGAATGTGTGAAACCAGCTGAGGAGAAAGATCAGACAACGCGCGTCTTGTCGTCTAAAAGATTTTAAACGGTAGTTTTAACTCTATTACAACAAGTTGCCGCTTCGCCATTTCCTTGTACGTGGAATCAGATTAGAGCCAAAATATCAAACGTACATTTCTGAGAAACGAACGAAAATGCTTCAAATTTGCGTTTGGGTTTTTTGTTTGGTTTTTTTAGCTTGCAATCTTAACGTTTTTGTTTGAAACTTTTTTTTTTTTGCTTTGGAATTTTTGTCCGAAAATTTAAAAATGAAAAAAAAAAAAAAAAATGTAATTGCAAGCGAAAAACCAAAATCGGAAGCATTTTTGTTAGTTTTTTAGAAATCGCCACAATATTTTTGGAATCACTAATCTGATTCCATAGTTGTAGTCCTCCGTTACACTGAGGCGAAAACTCAGAGCATTTTTTGTGATGTATGTGTACTGTGATGTACTACTATATATGGCTTTAAGATGAGTGTGATTTTTTTTTTAAAGAAATGAGCGCTAATATCAACGTGGTCAGTGATTATTAGCACCCCGCAAGTTTTTGAGCTGCTAAAATTTGAAAAAAATAACGGGTGCTTATATTGGCGTAAATACGTTAGATTACTCGTTACTGAAAAAGGTAACGGCTTTATATATTTAAAACGCCATTATTTCCATCAGTGTGTGTGTGTGTGTGTGTGTGCTATAGATATAGATTTTAAAACATACAAAAAAGCGTCTGTGGGACGACGGTGGATGACATCACGCGGCGCATCATTGGACGTCCCCGCGGCAGCTGCTTCATTAACCTTGTGAGTCCCCAGGAGACACACACACACACACACACACACGCTTCACTTCCTTCTGTTGTATTATTCATCCACGTGTCACTTTTCCAGTGGAGTGGCCAGTCGTCATCAGTGTCAGGAGCGCAACTTACGGAATCAGATTAGTGCCAAAAAAATCTAAATGTACATTTCGAAGAAACGAACGAAAATGCTTCACATTTACGTTTGGTTTTTTATTTTTCGCGTGCAGTTGTTTACTTTTTTTTTCCGCTTGCAATCTTCACGTTTTGGTTTGAAACTTTTTTTTTCGCTTCAGGTTTTTCGTTCGCTTTTTTTTTTTTGCGTTACATTTTTGACCCAAGCTTTGCGTGGGGGCGGAGCTTACTCTGATTGGCTGGTGAGAATGTGATTGACAGCTGCCTGCAGTCGCTATTGGTGCGCACATGTACGGGGGGTTCACGCTAAATTCTAGTTAGCACAGATTTATAAGAGTTGTTAAAACAATCGGAACATTTTATCATTAATTTTCATTATTAATAATAATACATTTTATTTGTAAGGCGTCTACCGTGAGCACTGCACACACACATTATTTTGATGTGAAGAAACAACAGTGTGTACTATTATTCTGAAGTGTCTGCCACCACAATAATTTAGTCCCCCACCACATGGGGACGGCCCTTATTTTGATTGGCTGGTGAGAATGTGATTGGCATCTGCTTGAGCAGGAAGTGTGGGAGGAGTTCAGCTAATGTACACCTTGACCTTCACTGCTTTTTTAATATTAGTTCACAAACTGTGATTTAAGTGTTATTTTTGCACAATATTGCTAAATTATTGTGGTTGCAGATACAGCGAAATACTGTTTGTGTGCAGGGCTCACGATAGACGCCTTACAAATAAAATGTATTGTTATTAATAATGAAAATGATAAAATGCTCTGTTTGTTTTAAAAAAATACATACAAATAAGTACAAATGGGCAAAGTATTCCGATTATCATTGTGTTTCAGCGCTCGCTAAACTCCTCCCCCTCTTCCAGTCAATCACATTCTTGGTGAATGCGGCTGCCAATCACATTCTTACCAGCCAATCAGAGTAAGCTCCGCCCCCACGTGAAACTTGGGCCAAAAGTCCAAACGAAGAAAGAAAAAAAAAGTTTCAAACAAAAACCTGAAGATTGAAAAAACCACAAACGTAAGTGCAAGCGAAAAATAAAAAAACAAACAAAATTTACATTTGATATTTTTGTCACTAATCCGGTAGTTTTTGACGCCGCGCCTCAACCTGAGGCCATCGACCCCGCCGGCCCGACATCAAAGCGGCGTCTTTGCATAATAGATGGACTGTTAATAAGAGCGCGGCCCGATCTGTCCGCGACGCCTCCGCCCCCGCAGCCCGCGCAATGTTTGGCGTAATTACTTCATTGTGTGCGCGGTGATTAGCGTTTCGCCCCAGATCGCCGTTCCCCTCGGCTGCCCGTCTCTGTCGGGACGCTCTCACAAGTCTTTCTTCACTTTCGCACACGTTCTGCTTTCTTTAAGTTCTGCTTTCTTCTTTCTTCCTTTGTGTTTCCGCCTTTGTGTTTGTCTTGTCATGGTGTGTCTTTCTGTCTGCACGAGACGCCACTCTTTTCTCCAAACGGACTGTTATTTTTATTATTGCAGTTCGTTCGAGCTCAACGTTCAATTTAGTCTTGAGATTTGAACTCGGTTCCAAGTCTAGCAACAAACAACACATTACACACACACGTGAGGGAGGAAGAGAGGGAAAAGACAGAGGAAGGAAGAGAGATAGATGAAAAGACAGAGCGAGAGGGATAAACAGACAGAGGGAAAGACAGAAAGAAGAGAGAGAGACAGATAGAGGAAAAGGACAGAGGAAGGAAGAGCGAGAGAGATAGACCGATAGAGAGGAAAAGACAGAGGAAGGAAGAGCGAGAGAGAGACATATAGAGAGAGAGATAGACAGAGGAAGGAAGAGAGAGGGTAGAAAAGACAGAGCGAGAGAGATCAACACAGACAGATAGAGGAAAAGACAGAAGGAAGAGAGAGGGGAGAAAAGACAAAGCGAGGGAGATAAAAAGACAGATAAAGAGGGAAAAAAGTGGAAGGAAGAGTGAGAGATAGAGAGGAAAAGACAGAGCGAGATAGATAGACACATAGATAGATAGATATATATATAGATAGATAGATATTTGGACTGGCACGCGACCATTGCGGTGACTTTGAGAAGTCAAAATTCCAATTTATTGACTTTTTTTTTACCAGAAAATGCACGTAACATTATGCAGAATTCCCCCCCCCCCCCCCCCGCTTTATTGGGTTTCCACTGGGTCTACTTTGAAAAAATTGCCGTGTCTGTGTGACGTCATTTCAAGATGGCGGTCACGGTTCATGTGAGATTGTCTGCTGTATTATTATATACTGCACCTTTTGCTCATATGGGAGAAGATAATTGCCCACCCCTGGTGTAAGGGACGGTTAGAGCGCTCTCACACACACACACACTACGGTTGGGACGGAGGCCTTTTTGTGGCCGTTCCAGCCCAGCGCGTCCTTTCAGCCGCGGGTCACGATAAGCGTTAACCAGCTCCGCCCCCCACTTACCGTCCGCCCTTCATCTGATTGTCCCGCCTTCTGTCTTTACTTTCTAACCCCCTCGTCTCGCCAGCGCGGGCCCTTTTGTCTCCTGCCAAACCTCTATTAGTGCGCGGCACATTAATTGCGCGCTGGTTGGAATGTGTGTGTGTGTGTGTGTGTGTGTGTGTGTGTGTTTTTCAACCGTGTCTTGCTCTTTTGCATGACAATGGCGCTTCTGACGACTCAATGGAGGCCGCCACACACACACACACACACACACACACACACTCACGGGCCGTTTGAAAGCAACACATCTCAGATTCGCCTTTTCTCCGCCGCTTTGCCCGTTTGGACTCGGCCTTTGTTGTTTGGTTAGATCATCGTCCAACACAACTACGTACTTTAATAGTTCCTGAAAAATATAGACAGAGATTGACTGACAGCTAGAGAGAGAGAGGGAAAAGACAGAGGAAGGAAGAGAAAGAGGGAAAAAGACAAAGGAAGAGCGAGAGAGATAGACAGACATAGAGGGATAAAACAGAAGGTAGAGAGGGATGGATGGATGGATGGATAGATAGCTAGATAGATGGAAAGACAGAGGAAGGAAGAGAAAGAGGGAAAAGACGAAGGAAGAGCGAGAGAGATAGACAGACAGATGGATGGATGGATGGAGAGATAGATAGATAGAGGTAGAGCAAGACAGAGAGAAAAGACAGCGGAAGAGCAAGAGAGATGGACAGAGAGGGAAAAGACAGAAGGAAGAGCAAGAGAGATAGATAGGTACATAGATAGATAAAGCAAGAGAGAGAGAGAGAGAGAGAGAGGAGAAAAGACAAAGGAATAGCGAGAAAGATAGACAGACAGAGAGGGAAAAGACAGATGAAGGAAGAGCGAGAGAGATAGACAAAGGAAGGAAGACAAAGAGAGGGGAAAAAGCAAAGGAAGAGCAAGAGAGGTGGACAGATAGAGAGGGAAAAGACAGAGTTCCTGAAAATCATTCTTACAAAAGTTTTTTTTTGTCAATCTACGTTTTCTTTTTCTTTCTTTTTGGTGGTTAAGCGCTGTTCATGACGTGAGTCACGTGTGCATTCTTCAATCATGTTTAAAACACGTCTGAAAGTGTTTCTGTCTGCCGATCCGACTTTATTTATTCACAGATGTGTTTTTTTTTTCACGGCTGAACTGTCTCAGAGCAGCGGATCATTAAATATTAATGCAACAGTAATCATCATGTCTTATGCAAGATTACAACGTTATCAATTATACACAAAGCATCAACGCAAAGGAAACAACAGATTACACACACGTGAGGGGGAGGAGGAGAGAGAGAGGTAGACAGACAGAGAGATAGATGGATAGAGAGACAGTAGGAGAGGAAAAGACAAAGAGGGGTAAAAAGACAAAGGAAGAGAGAGAGTGATAGACAGATAGAAAGGGAAAAGACAGAGGAAGGAAGAGAGAATGGAAAAAAGACAAAGGAAAAATGAGAGAAATAGAGGAAAAGACAGAGGAAGACAAAGAGAGGGAAAATACACAAGAAAAGAAGGAGAGATAGACTGAGAGAGAAAAAGAGAGAGAAATAATTGAAAAAAGGAAGAGCGAGAGGTAGACAAATAGAGAGAGGAAAAAATGGGAAGGAACAGAAAGAGACGGAAAAAGACAAAGAGCGAGATAGTCAGATAGAGAGGGAAAAGCCAGAAGAAGGAAGAGCGAGAGAGATGGACAGAGAGAAGGAAAAGACAGGACGAAAGAGAGAGAGAGGGAGAGGAAAGAGAAGAAGGAATAGAGAATGGAAAATAGACAAAGGAAGAGCGAGAGAGATAGACAAACAGAGATTGGGAAAATACAGAAGAGAGAGAGATAGACAGACAGCCAGATAGAGGAAAAGACAGAGGAAGGAAGAGAAAGAGAGATAGACAGGTAGATAGCAAGAGGAAAAGAGAAGGAAGAGAGGAAAGGACAAATGAAGAGAGAGTGGGCGAGACTGAGGTAGAGAAAGACACAATTAGATGCAAAGAAAGAAAAGAAAGCGTGAGCGAGTGAGAGACTAGGCCAAACAGAGGAAGAGTGAGAGCGACTCGTTCATCAGACGCCGTGTCAATCCCGACACTCGCTTTGTTACTTTGCTGCGTTAATTTTGATTTCTTTAACGCGTAAAAAATCACGTAAAAAAGTGACATCACATCTTCAGTCGTTCTGCTGCGTCGCTTTGGTCATGATTCGTTTAGTCCCCACCCCCCGTAGACTGAAAGGGCGGTTCTGCTCCGGAGGGGCGTGGCAGCTGCGGGCGGGGTTTTCTCCCATCTGGCGGCTGATGGGCTTGATTAGCGCAGGGACGCGCGGCTTTTGACCTCTGAGCTCCTCACGCCGTCTGCCGCTGATTAATGTCCAGGGGTTCCAGTCCCACACCGGCTGTTTCTTCTGGCTCTCCGGTTTGCACAAGTACATGCGGGAAGATTGAGGTGCGGAACATTGCTCAGGTGTGAGTGAACGTCAATGCGGGTGTGTGTTTGGTTTAGATCATCGTCCTACACAGTTACGTACTTTCATACGTCCTGAAAAATGTAGAGATAAACTGACAGATAGAGAGAGAAATGATAGAAGGAAGAGAGACATGGAGAGGGGAAAGACGGAGGAAGAGAGACATAGAGAGGGGAAAGTGATAGATAAAGGGAAAAGACAACGGAAGAGCAAGAGAGATGGACAGATAGAGAGGGAAAAGGACAAAGGAAGAGTGAGAAAAATAGATAGATAGAGAGAGGGAAAAGACAACGGAAGAGCGAGAGAGATGGACAGATAGAGAGGGAAAAGGACAAAGGAAGAGCTAGAGAGATAGAGAGGGAAAAAGACAAAGGAATAGCGAGAGAGAGATAGACAGATAGAGAGGGAAAGGACAGAAGTAAAGAGCGAAAGAGATAGACAGATAGAGGGGAAAAAAGAAAGGAAGAGCAAGAGAGATAGAGGAAGAGCAAGAGCTCCTGAAAAACATTGACAAAAGTTGGGTCAATCTACTTTTCCTTTTTGTGTGTGTTTCACTCTGTGATTGGTTGGCCATCAATCCAGTGGGCGTGTCTTGCCTTGATCCCCCAGAGTTGCCGGGATTGGCTCTAAAATGGATGAAGTGGCAAAATTGCGACACAAAGGACAAAATTTGCTCGCAGGCGACAATTTAATTCGCAAAGGTGTTGGAATATTATCCTAGTTTGTATAATAGAGGACGAAAGGCGGCACATTTCTACAAAGACGCTTTATTCAAAACACACACAGCAAGTTAGAAACCATTTGGCGTTACAGCGAGTGACGGAACAGAAACGTTAAGACCTTCTTTGGCGACACATTCTAACGTTTAGAACTGGACACGGTGTGCAAAACCCACAAGCACATTCACAAACACCACAGCGAGAGTTTGGCTCGACACCTTCAGTAACGAGGAACTTGGTTGACGCCACATTTCGTCGTCCCACGCATCACGGCGCTTTTATCCCTCTCGGTTCCTGGAGCTGAGCCAATAGCAGACACAGCTGGGCCACATCTGCTTTTAAATACGAGGAAGTCAGGCTTCTGGGGAAGGTTGGCCCCGCCCCCGTGTCCGTGTGAATGTGAAGGAGGGAACCCGCCCCGCCCCCGGCCCGGCATTCCGCAGCATTCCAGAGGACGGGAGACGACCTGAGGACGGAAAACAGGGAAGGAGTTACAGGCGCGTTTCCCATGGTTCGGCTGAGAGAAATTCTCCGTTTAATTGGGCGCGAGACATTCGCGGTATGTCGGCCATGTTTCCCAAACAGTTGATGTCACGGCTAATCCGCTGCGAGAACTTTGAACTGTAACGAGCTGGTGAAGCGACCTCATTGGACGGGGGGGCTTTTATTTGGTGGCTCACCTGTAGTGTTAATTTCGTTGGCGCAATATTTTCGTCAACGACACTTTTTCCCTGACGAAAATGAAACGAGGACTATATAAAAACTCCCGCTCAGGAAAACTATAACTACATTTATTGACACTTTCGTCAACGAATAAAAACGAAACGAAAATGTCTTTTGTGACGACGTCCAATCATAATTCGATTTTATTTATGAGAATACATTTATTTGAATTGAAAGAACAGTTAAGTTCAAGAAAAGCATAAAAATAAGTTCAAGAAAAAGAAATTCCAAATTTTTCCAAATAAGATCTTTGTATATATTTCATATGTTCATAGTTAACTACCTATTCAGATTTCTTAGACATAGCAACTCCAGTAAACATTTAGAATATATAGCAACTATATTGTTGACTAAAATTTGACTAAAACAAAAAAAAATTAAGACGACTAAATTGGGACTAAACTGAGTTTTAGTCCAAAGACTATGACTAGAACTAAACTAAACTAGAATCTTTGTCAGAATGGAGGACTGGTTCCCAGACACCAGCAGGTGACAACAGCCCATTAGATAGCTAATGGGGGTCACCTGGCCCCTAAAGTCCAGCTCTCGTTTACAAACGCCGTAATTACAAACCAGAGTCGATACTCGTTCCTCAGTCAATATTCCCACAGCGTTCAGCCAGTTTTTCACGGCGGCGTTATTTCGGAGACTTTAATTTAAGACGCAGCTGGACGCGCGGGAGCAGCGTTGCGTAAGCGACTGGAGACGCGGCGCTGATCCGTCAGTGTCGCCGCGTTCTCGCCCCGTGACCTTTGACCCAGTTTGCAGCGCTTGGAAATTCCATTAAAGCAAGTCTGAAGGAGTCGGGCGGCATGTTTTCTGTTCAGTATTCAGCAGCTTTTAGTTACTATTATGTTACGTGATTTCAAAAGTGGTAATTTTTGACAAAGTCACTTAGGCGCCTTAAAATCCAGGCGTCAAATAAAAACAACTCTTTTTGATCAATAAAATGATATATGGTAAACATTGAGATATGTTGATTCATACACACGTAGTCGTGGTAAATATAGATTTTAAGGTTTGCCTAGATACAACCAGAATGAACCATTGCCCTTTTAATCACATTTAAGGAGATTATTCGCGAAAACAAACAAACAACCAAGTTGTGCTTTGTAAATGTAAACTGTCAATATTATTTTATGTGCAGTAAATATAGAATAAATGAACGAAACGCACAAATGACTTGAAATAATTCGTTTACGAGTGAAAATTGTGTGTATTTTTGTTACCTTACTGTAATAGCAGGGAACAAACAAGGATTCCAGTACTCGTTTTTGTTATCTATTTTGACCCTTTTTTCCCCAAAAACTGTTATGTAACAAGTTTTTACTAGTTATTATGATATTTTATCATATTGTAAAAAGAAGTGTCTTTTTTCACCTGGAATTTACGGGGATTTGGAACAGATTAGGGCATTTACATGTTAATTTTATGAAATTTTTGCCTTGCGAAACTGCCGTTGGCACAAACAAATTTTGCAATTTACGGTACCACTGCATTTGAACGGTGTAAAATAAGTGCAACTAAATATTCAAGCACTTAATTTAAAATTCGAGCACTTTTAAGGCCTTGAAAACACAAACATAATTAAAATTCAAGCATTCAAGGATTTCAAGCTGCCGTAGGAACCCTATATATAAAATACCGTTTACAGTGATTGTCAGCATATATAAACATATTTATATAATTTATATAATGTGAAGACAAATGCTCTGAAATTGTGTCATTAATTGTAAACATACACAGAGAGATTAGACATTTTATGTATATGTGTGTGTATATATATGTATACACACATACTGTATGTACATACACACTATATGACTGTGCTGAAGGTCACAGGGTGTATTCATTACAATAATTGAGCATAATCACTGGATTGGTTCAGTCAATCCCAGAAGCTCCAATCACAACCAGTTGAGCAGAATGTTCCGCCTCGACAAACCAGTCACACGGTCACATTATTCCTCCTCTAGCGTGGCACAGAAATCGATCCAAAAAATGCTAATGTCGAGTCCTTCTGTCGCTTTCACGGTTTAACCTCCGCGTCTGGCGGCCAACGGAAATGCCCTTTAATTTACGCAGTCCGAGAAAACCTGAAAGAACTTTATGCAGATCCAGCGGTGGCGCAGATGGCCTTCAGAACATTAATAAAACATTAGCATCGATCTCCATGGAGAATAAGCCCGGCTTGGTTGAGCCCTCAGCTGACCTTTGACCCCGCTCAGGTGTGTCACAATAAACCGAGTCATGTGGTGTTCTGGATCAGCGCCAGTCGCCCGGCAATGCGAGACCAGAGAACTTCCTGTCGTCTGCTCGCGTTACAGTTCCGATTCCCAGTCTCGCCGACTACACAACATCACAGTCGCCTCAAGACAGGAAACGCCAACCTCGGTTTAGCTCGCGTACGCCTAGGAGAACTACAGCTGCACCATTCATCCTTACAAGAACGTGATCTGGATTCTACCTCCTCGCGGTCTTAATACAGCATTTATACGTGGTTGGTGGTGTCGCACAGCAGCCATCACGGTAATTTGTGCTAATTACCTGCACTAGAACAGTGTGTGTGAGTCGGGCAGCAGTCGAGTTAAAAAAAAACAGGAAATAAACAGGGAGAATGAGTGAATAAACACAACGGTAAAGTAAGTCTGATATCAACTCTGATATTTTACAACCTGAAAAACTATTTTATTCTGAAGTGTGTGTGTGTGTGTGTGTTTACTGCGGTTTCAAACCAGAAGACGACACTCAGCAAACCACACACAGCAAACATCTACAGCTGAGGACACAATTATTAGCCCCGCCTACAAAATAATCATTGTTTGATAAGTATTTCAAAAGTGCTTTTAAACAGAGATAATCATTTTGTCCTCAACTGCACATAATACTGTACCATGAAATTTAAATTTTTATTAGGTTTAATGGTGATTTTCTTTCTTTACAACATTACTTTTACATCACATTATATTTTTCATATTATTCATTTAAATTTAAAGCAATATAGTATATATGTAAATAGTAATATGTGTTATTATATTGCTGTTTGACAACATGATTTTTAGGGTTAAATATTTAAAATAATAAAATATCCAGAAAGAATCGTGATCTTTAGTTTAAGCAAGCTGTATTGCAGCTATTTAATTGTGACTGGTCCTACGCTAGAAGAAATATATATATAAATATTAATTAAATAACATAGTACTTTATACTAAAGTTTAAAATTCTGTTAAAAAATCTTTTTTTAAGTTGATTCAACTTTTCTTCACCCAATCTGCTCTAAAAACATTTTGCCTGATTTAAACCACACAAGTCTTTGATTTAACCCTTGGTGTTTTTTACACACAGCACTGATTGCACTGAACGTGAACATACATTCACCGACAGGAAAGCCTAAGGAAAGCTGGGAAAAACAAACAGCGTTAAATGTTTAACTCAAGTCAAACAGTGAGTCACCGCTCCGATACGCACAGATAACGCAGCGGAAACACAAGCGAACGCAGCGTTTCCCGCCGCCAGAAAACACCAACGGGAAGAACACGCATGATCTGTATCTGTCGTCCTCCGCCGCAGTGTTCATTGTGACAAAGATTTTTTATTTAGTTTTAGTCATTAACTCGGTTTTGTTTTAGTCCCAATTTAGTCATCTTAATTTTTTTATTTTAGTCTACTTAACACCACAACATATATTCTAAATGCTTACTAGAGTTGCTATGTCTAAGAAATCGGAATACGTCATTGACTGTGAACATAGAAAACATATACAAAGATCTTACTTATTTGGAAAAACATTTCTTGTTTTTATGAACTTCAATCCCAATAGATGTAATCTCATAAACGAATCCTCAACAATTTAATACAGTCAAATAAAATTAATTAGCATTGCATCCACAAATAGTTGCACGGTGAAAAAGCAGTGTGATCAGCAGATGGCGCTTCAGGTGTGTTGTGTTTCTGCTGGTGATTAGTTTTTCTAAGGTGGCGTTGAATGTCAAATGAATCCATATATCTGAGCGTTTTCTCCTTACGGAGTAGATTGCGCTTGCACCAGTCTTTCTTCACAAACTCGGATTATGATTGGACGTCGTCACGAAAGGCATTTTGTTAAGAGTTGAACTCATTGGCGAAAATGTCAACAAATGTAGTTTTTGTCCCCATTTCGTCGAGTTTTTATATAGTTCTCGTTTCGTTTTCGTCAGGGGGAAAAGTGTCGTTGACGAAGAAGAACATATTTCATCAACGAAATGAACACTGCTCCGCCGTTTGAAACGCCGACAGCTTCTGAAGCAAAGTGTATTTTTAGTGGTCAACTTCTGGCTGGCAAGCGGTGCGGAACATAGCCGCGCTCCATTACACACGCCTGGATCCTGACAAGCAAGACTGAGCAGCCAATTACACGCATTCAGAAGAGCCCAGACGTCACTTTCAGAGGATAAAAGGAAGGACTTGTCGGTGGCGGCCACTGAGATCTGGGGAAGAGTCGCCACCCGAAATACAGAACGGTCCCGTACTTGACATTGTAGTCAAGTCATCTTTATTTATACACTTTATTTAAACACAGATGAACTGACCAAAGTGCTTTACACTTTAAAACAACAACAGCAAATACAACAGGGCAATCACCATGAAACTGATCAAAAGTCGAATTTCCATAAAATTATATTAAAAATGAAAAACATAAATCAAACAGTAAAAAGGTAAAGCCAAATTCTCAAATTGCCAATTGTGATTTGAGAAACAGCCAAAGCCAAATTGTAATGGCGCGTGCCGTTTGAAATCAATACAGGACGGGTTTTGGCCCGTATTTTTATCGTCTCGTGTAAATCATCCCTCACGCATTTTATGAAGACGCTTCTTTTCTACTTTTTAACGGGATCAAGTTAGTGACGATTTATGCGGACATGGTAATGACAGTGTGATTGTTATCCACAAGTTAAATAATTGCTAACTAATGGTCAAAATGGCTAAATAGTCATTACTAGTAGAATATATTCTAATAGTTGATTAAAATATATGTGTTTAATGTTAATTGAGTGAAACCATGTCAACAACTGAAATTACAGTGAAATTAATGGCTATGTCATGAATTGTAGTTTGTAAAAATTCAGTAAATACAACACAGGTGGATCACAATCCAATGTAATACGGTATTATGATTCGCTTGTTTTGGTCAGATAATTATTCGATTACAAGAAACATTAATAAATACTGTATATACAACATAGCGCCCATGCGTAGAGAAAATAAACTAGTACATTTTGCATATTTTTTGTTAAATTAGAAGTAGGCTACGTAAATATGTTAGCAGCTAATGCTTGTAGCTAATTTATGCACATGCTGTTTCCACGTTCAGCTTAGTCACGCCCACCAAACTAACCCCGCCCCTTGCAGTACATGTCCCTTATTTTGGGGTATTAAAAGTGGTCACCCTGATCTGGGGCCTTGCGAGTCTCCACCCAAACCATCTGTTGGTTATTGAGGAAGGGCAAACGCGTGTGCGCTAAGATCTCCGCTAAACAAGACCAGCTGTTTCCCAGAGGTTTCAGCACGCTAGATAAAAACACCTCGAGCGAGCCCCATTAAAAAACGTCCCGCGAGGAGCGAAAAGTCCCGGGGTTCCGACAGCTTCGGAAACGTCAAGCACTTTCACGGTCCATGTTCAAGCTTTTCCAGCATCATACAGTCGTGGTCAAATAAATATTTAAAGGTCTGACTAGATACAACCACAATGAAACTTTGACATTTCAATCACATTTAAAGAGATAATATGCAAAAACAAACGACAACCAAGTTGTGCTTTGTGATGGTCGTTGGACGAGTGTCGACTGTTAATATTAGTTTATGTGCAGTCGATATAAAACAAATAAACTTTTTGCTAAATTTTGCCTTTTTACAGAAGTACAATGAAAATTTCAAGCACTCTGTTCAAAATTCAAGCATCTTTAAGGCGTTGAATATAAATAACTGAAATTCAAGCATCTTTAAGGCAGGTGAGAAAGCAGCCCGACACTCACCGAACCAGCTGCTCCTCAAGACGGAAGGTACTTCCAGGTGCTGACGAAGGCGGTGGGGATGAGGGAGTAGGGCACGCTGGTGACGCTGTCCCACGAGTCCGTGGCGGGGTCGTAGCAGTCCAGGGTTTTGCACCGCTGCGCCCCAAAGTACCCGCCCACCACGTACAGGCGGTTCCCCGAGGCCACGGCGTGACAGCTGATCCTCTTGCCCGTCACGTCCCCGAACTTGGTCCACTGGAAGGTCTCGCTGTTGAAGCGGTAGGCGGAGCTGGCGGAGAACTCGGTGTCGCCCCCTATAACCACCACGTGGTTCCCCACCACCGCCGCCGCCGTGTAGCGCCACAGCTGAGGGCAAGAGGCGGGCGCGGTCCACCTGTTCTCGCAGGGGTCGAGGCACTGCACCTTGGGAAACTTGTCCCGGTTGACACTGGTCCCGCCGAAAGCAAACAGTTTGTTCTTGGCCCCCACCACCGCCGCGTTGCTCACCCCTTCTCGCAGCGGGGCCACTAGGGTCCACTTGTTGGCCTGGGGGTTGTACTGCTCCACCTGCTTGAGGGAGACGGAGGGCGAGGCCGGGAAGGACCCTGCCAGCGAGGTGTGCCCGCCCACCACGTACAGCAGGTGGTCCAGCTCCGCCGAGCCGTGCCCGAACCTGGCCACCAGCATGGGCGCGGCCTTGGACCACTCGTCGTGCAGGGTGTCGTAGACCCAGACGTCCTTGGAAGCCCCGTTCTCCGAGCCGCGCCCGCCGGTGACGTAGACCTTGCAGCCGATGGCGCAGGCGCTGCATTCCTTGCGAGGGCTCGGCAGGTCCGTCTTGGGCGTGATCTCCTTGGCCTTGTGGTCGATCAGGTACACCTTGTCGCACATGAAGGTCTGGCCTCCCAGGAGCAGCAGGGCCTGGCTGACCTTGCGTGGCCGGGCGCAGAAGCCGCCGACCACCCCGTCGTTCTGAAGGATCTTGGTCTTGCAGCGCACGGCGTCCTCCACGATCTCCCGGCCCTCCTTGTGGCCCATCACCAGCTCCTCCGAGGCCACGTTGGTCAGCAGGTAGATCTCCGGCAGGAGCGCCAGGCGGACGCAGCGCAGGAGGTCGGGGAGGTCGGGGCGTCTCCTCTGGACGTCGGCGCGGACCCAGGCGATGACGGCCTCGTAGGCGATGCTTTCGTCCTCCACCTCCAGTTCCTCGCTGAAGACCAGCTCCTGGACTTTGTCTTTCGGCAGGCTGAGGAAGTCCTCGGTGTGGGCGAGGCTGGCGAAGTTTGACAGGCACATGCGCCAGGACAGCTCCAGCAGTCGTTGGCACTGGTGGGCGTCGGACAGCAGCATCATGCCCAGGCAGTTGGAGGGGTGCAGGTTCTTCTCCAGGAACTCCGCCGCGGCGTCCCGGATGTCGTGGAACTGGAGCATGTCGCCCGCCTCCAGCAGAGACTCGGCGTTCTCCTCGTTGATGATGACGCGGGCGGAGTAGGCGTAGTCCAGCAGGAGCTCCAGCACCTCGGGGTGCAGCGAGTCGTGGAAGTTGACCTCCGCGTCCCGGCTCTCCCTCAGGCCGCCGCTGAACATGGCCTCGAAGTAGCGGCTGCAGGAGGCCAGGACGGCCCGGTGGCACGGGAAGGCGCGGTGTCCGGCCCGCAGGAGCACGTCGGTGAAGACCCGCCGCTTGCGCAGGAGGTTGAGGTGGGTGAGCAGACTGTCGGCGTGTGACGTCTTGTGGAACAGGTGGATGTTCATGGAGCCGGAACTCGAGCGCGACTTTCGGTTCTCGTGATTGCTGACGGACATCTTTTCAACTGTGGGGAAAAACAAGGAAGTCAGGTTGACGTGAGATATTAGAACACGTGGGGAATGATATCCATCTCTGATCTTTCTGGTATTTATTTATTTTAACTGACTCTTTTTTCACTAAATTTCTGAACTCACATAAAGAACGGACAACTTTTCTTTTTAAAGACTATTTCACACAGCGTCTTTGCATTGGTTTTGGACTAAGAAAAGCGCTGTATAAATAAACTTGAACTTATTAGTGCGTCTACTGTGGATTAATGATAAAGAACCGTGGGCATGTAATCGTACGAGTGCGCATCGTAATCATGGCAATTAGAGTGGCAACTAACCATATCTTTGGCCTTCAGGAAAAACCCATAATCATCTGTTAAACAGCAATAAAACGCTTTTTTTTTAATCCCTTCTCCTTTTAATGCTCAAGTTAATGATTCACTTAAAACTAGGAAGAACTTCTTTGATAAAAAAAAATCCTGGTCTACATAACAACGGACAGTTTCAGTCATTCCTTTATTTACTTGTTATGTAACAGCAGAGTGAATTAAAATGTATTTACTGGACAAACAACGCGTATGTAAATCATCAGGGAAAACCACAAAATAAAAAAACACAGCTGAGTCAGAGTATCTTCAATAAAGTTAACTAGTTTCGGCTAGATACTAGTTGGACAGTGAATAATAACGCATTGTTATTACGTACAGATGTGTTATTATTAACATGAGAATAGTTTAGCAAATCATTATCCAGATATTCCCGCTTTTAAAGTTAGACATGACGAGACTAGACATTTTGATAATACAACAAAAGAAGAGGCGCGTCGTGGAGTGACACGCGCTTCCGAAAAAACTCGCACGCGTAAAAACGGCGTAAGAGAATTGGGAATTACCTTTCTTCCTCTCCTAGCGCGGACTCGCACGCGACACGGCATTCGACTGTAAGAACGTGTGTGATTCGCTTTGGAACTTGTCGCAGTGTTTGAGTAGTTCCGCTCCTCGTCTGAGTAACACGCGCCTGTTGATCGCCACCAAACATCGCAAGCGAGAGTCTGCGCGAGCGAGCGCGAGCGGCGAGCGCCTTTGTAGTGCGCGGCCCCGCCCCTCTCACATCTGGCCAATCCCGGCGAGCGTGGGGCGCGTTCAAAAGAGTTTGCTGAAGCGAGAGCGTGCAGTTCTTGTCTTTTAATTTTTTACATTTGTGAGTCTTAATTTGTTATTAAAATGTATTATTATACAATATTGTACACGTTCCTTATATAACATGGCAAGATGTGCATAATACTAAAATGCATTGCTACACAGCGATTACTTGAAATACGAACAAGCAAAGTGATTTGCGTTTATCTGTTTCTTTATTCGTTTGATAATCATCTGAGCTGGTTTGTTTGTACGTGTGTTTTAGTTGTACGAAATACTAACTTTCAATCGTTTAATTGTTACTTCAAAATCGCCACGTGCTGGAGCCAACGCATAATAATATTCGAATTGTTCGCCTATAGGCCCTATACTCTCATTAAGTGCACAATAAAGTTTGTTGAACATTTCACTAAAACTCGTGAGAGTAAACGTTACTCCTGTCATCTTGAAAAAAGCGTTCTCTATTGAATTTACACGTTCTGCATATCATTATTTAATAGTATCGTCATCATCAATAATACTAACAGTATATACGCATATAGTTGAAATACAAAAGTGATACGTTATTATATGCATTATAATAGAGGCATATTTACTGTTAATGTAACAGTAAAGCACACTCGACTTACGCTGTCAATCAGTGGACTGCTCAAATCGGTTGGATTGTAGCGCCGCCTTCTGGAGACAACTGATAAACTAATACTGTACTATAACGAAGCAAGTTAAGCAATAACAACTAAAATTTGTATCAAAGTAAATTTAACCAGTACATTTGAATTTAACCAGAATTTTTAAATTTAAAGTACAATTTAAATACGGGCCCTAGTGGTCGTATGGACAAACTCTACTTATTTACGTACACAAACGTATACGTGCTCTTATTAATGATTATTAATTAAATTATTCATGTGACAGGATGATGATATTGATTGCCTTATTATTCGTATTATTGGTGTTGTTAATCATGTTAAAAATATCTCTGAAATACAACGGCGGGTCTTCGTCTTGAACCCCATTTCCCAGAAGTCCTCAGTCAGGAAGTTTCCAGCAGCGCTTCCGGTTCATCTCAAGGGCGAAATGATCACATGTACAGAAGCGACCCAGACTTAATACTCGTGTGTGTATGTCGTTAGTTTTGTTTCTTAATAATAATAGTGATAATAATGGACAGTTTCGGCTCGGATTTCTCCTCCGGCTCCTCGTCGGGTAAGATGGACACCGGCACGATCATGGAGCAGGTGAAGGTTCAGATTGCTGTGGCTAATGCGCAGGAGCTGCTGCAGGTTAGTGGCTTTTTTTTTTTTAAATGTCAGTGAGTCTGAAATGTGTGCTTTAATAATTTAGCTTCTCCAATTAACGTGTGAATTCAGCTTGTAGCTCGGACGGATATTTCTGTGAGTCTACGGACGTTTACCGTAACATTCGATGCGCGCGCACGCACAACGCTTACGTTTAAGTCGCACATGTATTTGTTTCCAACCCGTCGTGAATTACCCCACTATCCCACAGAGAATGACGGACAAGTGCTTCAAGAAGTGCATCGGCAAACCAGGAAGCACGCTGGACAACTCCGAGCAGGTATCTGAGACGCTTCCTGGATCTGGGAATGTTGTGAGGGAAAAGTGTGGAAGCTCCTGACATTCCTCGTGTTTTTTCCCTTCAGAAATGCATAGCGATGTGCATGGACCGGTACATGGACGCCTGGAACACCGTCTCCCGTGCCTACAACTCCAGACTCCAGAGGGAAAGATCTCGCATCTGACCTGAAGGCCCAAGATGATCCACGGAACCAAGTGGTTAGATCAAGGACTCCGTTTTTATTTAAACACAAACATTCACACATGAGTAACATTGAAGGCTGGATTGACTGGTGCAAAATTACAATTGAAAGCGTCGTTTCACATCTAAAGCATATTGGTTCTTGTCGTTGAGGAGATGACGGATCTTCGTCTTTACTCGTCACTGGTAAATCGTCCACAAAAGCTTCTTTGCTTTAACGAGTGCGTCCCAATACAAGCGGTTTGTGTGGAGCGCTAGTGAAAAGCAGTCCAGTCAATCCATTTATTTCCCAAACCTGTTGTGAACGAGGCCGAGACGTTCTGTGTGGCAAACACGTCAGGAGACTTTCCTGAAGTAGAGCAGAAGCCGTCGAACTCCGCAAGAACCCGGGTTTGCTATTTTCAAAATAAAAGCACGTTCTGCTCAAGATCTAGGGTTGTTCTTTTTTTTTTTTTACGCTTTCTACCGTTATAAAATGCTATCAAGAGTCTTAAGTCCTGATATTTGTCAAGAAAACATTTTCAGTGTGTGAGATTAAAATTGGCGTTATTTAAGTTCTCTTTTCTGAGTTCAATTTTTTTCAGCTTATTGTGAATTTTTTTTATGCTTTTTACTGCTATAAAATGCTATCAAGAGTCTATATCCTGATATTTGTCAAGAAATAATTTTCAGTGTGCGCAATATGCTGAACCAGATCATTTTCCAGACTGTTCACAATGTGGTTGAAATTGATTACGTACAAATGATGGTATTAACAGATTTTAGTGTTGTTATTGAAATGTCTGCGGTGAGAAAGGCCTAGATGGAAAAAACAAAGACCAACTCTATTCAAGAGATTACAATTGACGTTATTTAAGTTCTCATTTTCGAGTTCAAATTTTTTCAGTTTGTGAATTTCTTTATGCTTTTTACTGTTATAAAATGCTATCAAGAGTCTAAATCCTAATTTTCAGTGTGCAATATGCTGATCCAGATCATTTTCTAGACGTGGTTGAGGTTGAATACGTACAAATGATGGTAATAACAGATTTTAGTGTTCAAGTTCATTTATATAGCGCTTTTCTTAGTCCGAGACCAACGCAAAGACACTATGTGAAAAAGTCTTTAAAAAGAAAAATGTCGATTCTTAGAGTGTAAAAAAAATTGGGGGGATTAAAAAAAAAAAAAGTCTGTTAAAAAGGGAAAAAATACCTGTAGTGTTGTTGAAATGTCTGGGTTGTAGTCAGGATATTACTAGTGACGTTATTTAAGTTCTCATTTTCTAATTACATTTTTTTTAATTGTTGTGTGAATTTCAGTCTTGAAATCTACCCAGATTTTTTTACACGCGCTTAAAATGATGTATCGTACATTTTAAGCTATATTTCTGCACACCTGCCCCCCCCCCTTTTTTTTTTCCCCTAATTGTGTGAGATTCTCTGGGGTGTTTGAAATCCAATCCAATTCAAAGACCATAAGCTGGTGCTTAAATCCAATTCAAAGACCATAAAGCTTCGTAAATAAATAGGAAATAAATATTCGACAGCACGTGGAGAGATCCTGGACGTTTAAAGCGGGAGGTATGAGGAGATCCAGTCTGTGAGGGGCGTGGTCCTCGTGTAAACCCCAGGAGAGCCAGTCCCACCGCAGCCACGCCCCCAGCTGGTCACCCCGGCCAGGAACCAGCGGGCCCGCAGCTCACGGCACACCAGTGGACCTCCAGAGTCGCCCTGAGCACCAGCAGGACATCAGCCACGCCCCCAGAGCCAATCAGCCAATCATCAGCCGCGTCTGACTCACCACACAAGTGTCCCGCTTCCCGTCCACCGACCCGGCGCACATCATGTGACCCGTCAGGTCTGAGCCGAACACTCGCCCACAGTCGGCCTGATCCAGGACGCTCACCTGAGCCTTCTGCAGGACCGTGGTTATCCCACCTGATCCAGGAGAAGAAATGTGTTCGGGTCAGTGAGACGATCAAAGGATGTGAGTCACGGATGAATATTTTGTTAGATGTGAAAATGTGAAAAGTTGGTGTGTAGTATAAAAAAAATCGACACGCAAAAAATTGCATATATATATATATATATATATATTAGAAATGCATATTATTTAAAAATTAGGGCCGCACGATATATCTAAAAAATATCGTCGTGGCGATAATAGGATGCGCCATACACATCGCAAACGGTTACGAATATTGCAAAGTTAATTGACCTAGCGGATCAATGCAAATGTGGTTTATTTGCAATAAACAAACATGGCTGGATATGTTTTATAAATATCTGACATGAAACTATTTTGTGTTATTTTAATTTAAAAAAAAAAAGGCAGGAACATATTTGGTTTAAAAGACGCTAATTTTAAGACAGTCTTGGTGATTGTGCGGTTAAAGGCCTGAACACTTTGTTTAATATTTTGCATTATTTATTAGTATTTAAAAGAAGGAAAGGCAAGGACACATTTAGTTTAAAAGATGCTCGTGTTGATCTTAATGATTGTACGTTTATACTGCATGTGAATAAAATGTAGTGTTTGAGAGCAATGCATTTTATCTTTGGAAGTCTATTGGTAATAATCTTAAATCAATATATCTGCTGAGGTTTTTAGTCTTAATGTTTGCCGCCTACTATACAGTGTTTAGCCCAAATTAAGCTCAATTTGATTAAAAACATGTTTATTTTTGTATCATTTTAGTCATAAGTAGTTTTACTTTTTAGATAGTTTTGTTTTTTTTATATGGAAATGTGTTATATTGCAAGCAATATCGTTATTGCAATATTCAACATTCAGCATCAATATTCAGCATATTTTTTTCAATATCGTGCAGCCCTAATAAAAATTGTATTGTGGTGGTCCAAAATACAAAGACCTGCTGTGCGCTGCAAGGTTTTCCGTAATTTCGTAGGTTTTTTTCCCCCATAATCTTGTGCAGGGTTTTAGGAGCCCAAGCCAAAATAGTTGGGGTCTCTAATGTCTATATTTACTGCGTACGAATTGCCATTATTAGCTCAATTTACATCAAACAACCAAACTTTCATTTTTTCTGTTGTTGAATTTTAGCCTCTAGAGAACCGAGCATTGTTAGTTGTTCTTTTTGGAGCGCAATAAGTGTAAAAATGAAATGTTGATTTTTTTTTTTTTTTTTTACATAATTTAATGTTGAAGATATTACATTGACTAAATATTTGCTCATTTTCATTGATCTTTCGTGTTCTAACAAAAGGAACGTCTTACGGGTTCATAATTGTCCATAAATAAATTTAAATACTTCATTTGCAAAGACTTCCAGTACGTACAGCAGAGTTGACAATAAAGCTGACTTTGACTTTGACTTGCATCTCGCACTGCGGCCGACAGAACTTCCGTCCTATTCGCCGCCATTTTTGATATACGTAACTGGAAAATGCACTTCAACGATCAGACACCACTAGAGGGCGGTATAAGACCACGACAAAATAGCTGATCCGTTTAAGCACGGCAGGGGTTAACACGGCAGGTGGCAACATAGATGAGGCCATCAGGATTCACGAGGTTAAAAACGATTGCATCGCCGTTTGTCAATTTAACGTTCATGTAAAATCATTAGGTTTAGAGCAGGGGTGTCAAACTGATTTTCACCGAGGGGCGAGGGTCACATCAGCATAATGTCTGTCCTCAAAGGGCCGGATGTAACTTATAAATATGACTACATGTAATCAAATGTAATGTCAAATAAATGTAACTGCTCTTTAATGTTAAACAACTGTGAGACGCCTGGCCATCCGTCCCTGGTCCTGAAATGGCCAGGTGTCCCACACAACTCATTATCTATCATAACTCTGACAATTGCAGTTGTGTAGAAAACCTGTGTTTGCTTGTTGCTCTAACGTAAATCTTTTTACATTTTGTCAGCTTATGAAAAGACACATCTCCATTAATGAAGGATCAAACTGTCCAAGTGAATAAAGAAAAATAACACTGAAACACGGCCGCGGCTACTACTACTACTACTACTACTTCTCTTTCGTCTTTTCCCTTATCAGGGGTCGCCACAGCGAGTCATCCCTTCCCACCTCACTCTATCTTGAGTATCTTCTACTCTGACCCCAGCCAACCTCGTGTCCTCTCTTACAACATCCATATATCTCCTCCTTGGTCATCCTCTTGCCCTCTTCCCTGCCATCTCCAACATCCTTCTACCAATATATTCACTATCCCTCCTCCTAATTTATTTTTTGGTGTTTATTTTTAAACACTGAAAACATTTAAGCTCTCGAGGGCCACATTAAATGACATGGCGGGCCACATCTGCCCCCGGGCCTTGAGTTTGACACGTGGTTTAGAGAACAGAGAGGCATGGGGAGAAACACTTGGATTAACGGTAGATCAGTGGAAATTTTTCCTGAGCTCCATCGTGTGTCAGGGAGTGAAATGGCATCAAATGTGGTGAAGAGTCACTTGTCAAGCGTCGGTGCCGCCACAAACGTACCGTCCTCCTTGACGGCGCCCCACCCGACGATGTAGCACTCCATGGTTTTGTCGAAGACATGAAAGGGTGCTGGCAAACACACGGTCTGGATGGTGTAGGACTGGGGCGCTGGGATGGAGAGTTCCACCAGGGCCACATCGAAGTCCATGCTGGTGGCGTTGAAAGCCTGATGAGGGACGATCCTTTGCACCGGGATCACCAGAGCTCCCACTCCAGACCAGATGACCGAGCCCAGACTCACGCTCCAGCTAGCGGCTCCCAGCTCTCTGTTAGCATGGACGGATAAAGCTAAGCGCTTCCAGCCAATGGGAAAGGCCGAGGCTGGCGGTACTCTACCCTCTGAAGCAGTGGGCGGCCGTTAGGAGCCACTTGCTGTGGATTAGCGTAGCGCCACAGCGGTGCAGACGCTGGTACTGCAGACTGCTCACCCACGGCCATTCACCTCTCCGCGCGGTCACGCCACCCACAATCCTCTCCTGGCCCACGGCTGGACGCTGCCCACAAGCTGCACGCGTAGAAAACAATTAGTGCTGTCAAACCATTACATTGTTTTAACTAGTTACTCGCACTTCCCCAACCAAATTAATCGCGATTAATCACAAATAATAATAATTTATTATTAATAATTCTTTAGTATTAACAAATATTAATAACATGAACAAGTATAGAATCTTGTAGTGTGGAATATTGAAGAGTAAAATGTAGATTAATGTAAACTCAACACAAAATAAACACTTCTTTAAATACTGTAATATACCGTGTTGACTAAAGAAAACAATGGGTGAGCCGGTCATAATAATTAAAAAGAAAATAAGTAATTTGGTTTGAGGAAAAGAGACAACAGATATGTTTTTGTATATTTGTGTGGCAAAAGTATGACACTGATAATTAGTCTAGCTGAAAAGACTGATCACACATTTTTAACTACAGGAACAAAAGTCCGACATGTGGACTATGTGCAGTGTCGTCTGAGAGACTGCGAATTATTGAATTGCAGTACCGGGAAAAAAAAAACGGCACTACCGGGAAACCTGAAGTGCAATTAATGGAGTTAATAAAATTGGACGCGATTAAATAAATGTAATTAATCGCATGAGTTAACGCGTTAACTTTGACAGCCCTAAAAACTATTTTATCGTGGTCTTGGACTGCAGAATGCAATCGAAAAGCCAGGACCGGGCCTCAAACTTGGTTCCGTGTCATGAGGCCCTGACGCCACCCACAGTTGTACACTTACCGCAGTTTTTCTCATCAGCCGCGGTGGGGCAGTCGGTGACTCGGTCACACTCTGGGTTGATCTTGCTGGTACACGAGCCGCCGCCACAGTCATATAGACCTGTGCAGTTCCCAGGAGCAGTGGCGTTGTCCGTGGGGCGGTTAGAAACCATATCGGTGGTTTTGCCGAGTGTAGTGGTTCTGATGGTGGGGCTGATGGTGGGGCTTTGAGTCGGGGGTGTTGACGTGGCCGATTTGGTGTAGCTCAGAATCCAGTTGCGGAGTTTGGTGACACACGTATAGACCCCGGGTTTGTTGATCATGGCACAACCCGCTCCCCAGCTCACCACGCCTGCTAGGAAGAAGCGCCCAGGGGCCACTTCACACGCCAGGGGCCCGCCAGAGTCGCCCTGAAAGAGACCCAGCTTGACAACTGGACCAGACGAACCACCTGAGTAGAAGGGTTTACCTGACACGCGTCCACCTTCCCCTGCAGGAACCCGGCGCACATCATAAACGGCGTGATGCCTCCTCGGTACACTGAGGACTTGTTGCAAACATTGGAGTCGATGATCTTCACTACGGCTTTCTGCAGTGTAGACGGCATCTGAGCTGTTCGAGTAGAAGGAAAAGTTGCCAATCGACTTTCCGTTTGGCGGAGTTGCTCTCACAATTGACTACTTTGGGAAAGTGTCTTCCAGCTACTGTATTTCTCACCATATAAGACGCAACCTATTTTAAAGGAGGAAAATCTAGAAAAAAAAAAGATTCTGAACCAAATACTGTAGTAAAATATTTTATATCAATTGTATAAAAGTTAACAGCAGTTTAAGAACAATTGTAGGCCAAACACTTAACATAAACAGTCAGTAAAGTCAGTAAAAGGTGAGAGTAGCGCTGGGCGGTGTAGCGGTATTAACGTGAATATAGCGGTATTGACATGTGCCACGATATGAATTTTGCAATACTGTGGATACCGTGATAATTCATTAATTAGATTTTATTAGAAGTTAGAAGTCTAAGTATATTAGAAGTATATAAACACCTTAATACAGTATTACACATTAGTTTCGTTACAAGTTGTAACTTACAACTTCCAATGACGGCACAGACATTACTAATCGAACACAGTTTGCTTTACGCGCATATGCGTGCCGCTCTGTTTTCTGCGCTGTGCCTTTAAGAGAAGAGCGGCTGTTTTTTTTCTTTTAAAGACGCGCACGAGAAAATCTGCTTGTATTTTGATCAAAGTTCATTTTCGTTTGAAAATCATGGTTTCATTCTTTCACAAGATTCTGTGTGAGAAAGCGAGACGACGTATGTAATAATGTGAAAATGTATTGCAAACTAAGATGGCGGTATCTGCGCTCCGCCTTATACGGTACTCACTGGAGAACTGGTTGAGAGCTCCCCATCCTGAGACGATGCAGTTCTGTCCTGGACTGAAAATGTGCGAAGCGGATGGGAGACAGATGGGCTGAACGTAGGAGCTGAGTTTCGCCGGCGTTTCCAACTCCAGGACCGTCACGTCGTGGTCGGTGGTCATGGGGTCGTAGTCTGGATTCACAATCAAGGTCTTGATTTTCACAACCGAAGCCTCGCGCTCGTTTCCGCTGACCTGATTGGCTCCGATGATGGCCGTCCAGTCTTTTGGGTTTCGTTCTCTTCGACATCAAAGCAAAAGAAAGCACACGAAAGGCATTGGTGAAGTGTGGCCAGGTGTGGTGAACCTTTGGCATCAGTATGTGGTGCAGATGGGACTCGAACCTACAACCTTCTGACTGCGGGTCCAACTCTGTAAGCTACTGGCACTAAACGTTGCAGAAATGCTCTTACAGTTCGAAGCAGTGAGCCGCGCTGACCAGCCAATGATCGTTGACGATGGAAGCGCCGCAGGTGTGACGACCTCGGAGTCGCAGACTGACTTGCCAGGGCATCTCGCCGTGACGGGCGTCTACTCCGCCCACAATGCGGTCGGCCATCACTGGGCGTGTTCCACAAGCTGGACACAAGCAAGAAATATGAATACAGTAGAAGGGTGATGGTGTCATGCTTGGGAACTGATGCCAGTCTACTGTCCACCATGGCTTACCACAAAAGGCCTCGTCTGACCCGTCTTCACAGTCTTTGATGAAGTCGCACTCCGGGTTTGGCTTTGTGACGCACTCGCCGTTGCTACAGGTAAACGTACTGCTGGGACACTTATCTGCAGAATTTTATCGAAGTTCTTATGTCCGCCTCAAATATGACCGAACGAGCAAAGCTTTCTTACTTATGTCATTGTCGATTGCGTAGAATGATTTTCCAGTGGTGCCTGAAAGAGCACGAGTGGAGAGAAAGATGTAAATACATAATGCACGTGTCCAGAAGAAGCTCCCAGTGTTCCTGACTTTCCCAAATTTGATATGCGGCTGGTCATTTGACCAAGTGTCAGAATCGTCTACACCGGGCTTTGGCCGAAGCAAACACACCAAGCCATTACCAAGAAGAACGATGCTGGTGATCTCTCCATACTGCTGGACAACGATGGGCTTCCCGTTCAGCATCGCCTTCAGGCCAAAGCGAAGGATTTCTTGAATGAAGCCGTCCGTGTAGCCCTGGAGGTCCGAAACCCGGAAGACCAGACGAAAGGTGCTCAGGACGTTGGAGTTGACGTCCCTGCGAATCGGAGCGACGGGGTCAAACACCTAATTGCCCAGTGTGAACCCAGCTGGTCCGCGGGTCACGTACCCATAAGCGACGATGTGGCATTCGCTGAAGTGATTCGCAGCTGGAGAGGCACGGAAGACTTTGCTGATCTGTAAATAAAGGTGGTTTACACGAAGTTGACCTTCTTTTAGATCACACCTGTCAAACTCAAGGCCCCGGTGGCCCGCCATGTCATTTAATGTGGCCCGCGAGAGCGCAACGTTTTGAGTGTCTAAAAACAAACACCAAAAAATAAATTGAGAGTGTGCGTTGACCAAAAGCTACATTTCCCACAATGCCTTTTGATCACCGTAGCCGCGGCAGTGTTTCCATAGTTTGTTATTTTTCTTTATTCACTTGGACAGTTTGATCCTTCATTAATGGAGTTATGCGTGTTTTCATAAGCTGACAAAATGTCAAAAGATTTCGTTAGAGCAACAAGCAAACACAGGTTTTCTACACAACTGTAATTGTCAGAGTTATGATAGATAATGAGTTGTGTGGGACACCTGGCCATTTCAGGACCAGGGACGGATGGCCAGGCGTCTCACGGTTGTTTAACATTAAAGAACAGTTACATTTATTTTACATTACATTTTATTAGATGTAGTTACATTAATAAGTTACATCCAGCCCTTTGAGGACAGACATTATGCTGATGTGACCCTCGGTGAGAATGAGTTTGACACCCCTGTTTTAGACGATACCAAGGTTGCTGGTCAATTTATTGTATTTACGGAATTGTCGATATTGCTGGTTTCTTGGCCAAACCATTAACACGATAGAGGAATTTGCATCGGACTCAAGGCCTACCTTTGATTTCAGAGTGGCAGTGAGAAGGATGTAGAACCCGGAGCTTTTGTCCTGAAGGTCGGCCGTATACGTGAGGCCTTGAAGCTCCACAGTCTCCATGAAGTAATGCTCCTCTTGGATCAGGTAAGCTGAAGAGACCAACACCCACTGAGACTCGCGTTCTTCTACCAATCCCACCCGTATCCCACTCATTCACCTGCCATGAAGCCCACAGCAGCTCCGATGATGAGGAAAACCAGTATGGTGGCTATCGTCACACATTTACAGCTGGAGACGTACACTGGCGGTGGACCGGTCCCGGGACACCTATTCATGTCCACCTTCTCCATTTCAGTCTACACAAAGACCTGCAACACAACCTGGGTGTCCAGACTGTAGGAGAAATAATGGTGAGAGGGATAAAGTGGCAACGTGACGGCAGAAACGTTCTCAGGGAGAATCACGCCTCAGGTGGGTAGTAAAAGCCATCTGAGATGCTGAAGCCACAGCAGCAGACAATAGTAGGAGTGGGACAATCGCCTTTAAGCAAACCACTTTTATCTGTAGATTATAGAAACGCGAGGCTTCAGACTGATGTTTCTTTTTGTGGATTAAAAAAGGATTAAAAGTAACCGTTTTGGAGAGGAAACACTTGAGCGAAGGTTTTTTTTTTTTTTTAGACCAACTACTAGCTGAATTATAACAAAAGGTTACAATAATTATGTAAATTGTAATTGATTGTTTTAAAGTTGTAATACAAACACATGATTCCTATAGTGTATACTGTATAGAAAAGTTGTAATACAAACACATGATTCCTACATTGATTATATTAAAGTTGTAATACAAAAACATGATTCCACGTTTTAGTAAATGTAATTTAATACCAAGCATTAATTGTGAAACGAGACAAATTGCCAATGTGTAGTTACCCAATTAATGTGTATTTTGTTTATCTCGGGAACAAACAGCAAATATCACCTGAAGTAAAGTTAGTGATGATGTGACTCACCGTTTCCCGCCGCATTTGATCGCTAAAGCCTCGTTTCTGGTCGTGACATCCGTTAATTCCGGCCGGTGTGTGCGTGTAAAGAACCGAACCAAGTCAAGTTATGCTGTTTACACCGGGTGGGCGTGGCTTCAAGAGATGGGGGCGGTATTTTGATTCTGATTGTAACTAGTGTGAAATAAAGTGGCACGTGTGTAATACACACACCGCGTTTTATTTTTTTACTTCGTTCATTTACCAGACGTTTTTATCCGACCTGTATTTATAAACACCCGCAAAACGTTTTATTTAAGTGGATCAAAACATTTGACTAGATGGTTCCCAAGATTTTTTCCTAAGATGTTTTACAGAGTTGTAAAGCATACCGGACAACCTTACTTAAGTAAAAGTACAGATACGTACTGTTACAGTAAAAAGTCACCACTATGAAAAATATTTGAGTCAAAGTAGCAAAGTATCGAATTTTAAAAGAACAAAGTATTTTAATTAAGACAAAAAAAAACCAAAGCAATGTGAAAAAGTTCTATTAATGAGATTTTATTTTCTAATATAGAAACTAAATTTCAGTCCTCCGTGTTTCAAAGATGTTAAAACTAATTAAATAAAGAACAAAAAGTCAGTCTCAATCAAACTCAAATGTGCAAAAAATAAATAAAATTCACGTTCACGCGGTTTCTAATTCACAATTAGCTTTCAGTATATTCATCAGTCTACAGATGTCAAAATCGCCTCGTTCGCCCAAGAAATGAACCACGATAAAAGTCGATTATATGGTTTGTCACACACAATCAAGATGTAACGAGTAACGACAGGTGTCAATTCGAATGTAGTAGAGTGAAAAGTACAGTTACTCAATCTCAAATGCAGTGGAGTAGAGAGTAAAAGTGGCTTGTATTTTTTATACTTAGTACAAGTACGAAGTAGCCAAAAACATAAGTAACAAAGCACATTTACTCAAGTACTTGCTGTTTTATAGATATGTCACAAAATCATATACTTGTAGTGTTTTAATCAATCTCACCTAATAAATTTGATATTTCTGCAAAGTTGAACGTCGTTTTTTCCCCCCAACAAGCACTTATCAATACATCCAGTTCTTATGTGTTTTCTATCGCGCCGCAGGTTTAATGGAAAACGAACAGAGCCGCTGAACCACCTTTACTCTTTTCCACTGACCTGGAATTGTATTAAGAGCTGGCAGGGCTTCAGTCGGCCTCTCGTCTTACACACCACCGCTTAACAGACCCTGAACCACTAGAACCGTGTTACCCAGTAAAGCCCGGATTTGGGTGCCAGTGTGAATCTGGAAAGAGCAGGGGCGAGGCCGGACACACCGAGACCCACAAATCTCCATTTCCCAACAGCGCGTGGACGAGTACGGCCTTAAATACCAGAGAGGAAACTCCACTTAAATTCTCCGCTATATTGGCATACATAGTTTTCCACTTAAGGTAAATCCAGTAAGGTTACAAGAAGGTCTTTGTGGTTGTGCTGAGAGGCATGAATAGCCGATCTCCATCCGATAGCCGTCAGAAAAAGCTCTTGTGGTGATGGAAAAACCCCGGTCCGCTTGTTTCTAAAGAAGGTTGTGGTCATTTTTTTTTTCCCTCCTCTTCAACCCAAATATTTGATCATTTCTACTTGGATTAAAAGAACAAAACCGACAGAGACTTTAATGTGGGAATTTAGTTTATAGTGTGAAACAGAAAGACGTCCAGACGAACATGATGGAAAACTCAAGCTCTTCGAAACACTTTTAGTTGTTCTAAACAGAAGATTTACGTTCAAAGATGACCGTGCGGACCACCCTGGCCAAACAGACATGATCTTTAAATTAAACAGATTTTAGGTTCAAATGTCCTACTTAAATGTAAAAAACAAAGCTTGTAAGGAAACACGACACGCCCATTTTGCAGTTAAGGGAGGAAACCACAGGACAAACCAAATAAAAAGCTTTCCCAAGACAAAACAGGCGATAATCTGTTGACTTTAGCGGACATCAATCCTGCTGTTGGATGAATGGATTGGGAATGGCCTCCATCCCGTCCTGTGGGCAGATGAGCACCACTGACGTCCCCCGGCACACCACCAAACCCAGTTGCCGCGTGTCCTCCGTCAGCTTGTACTGGTCATCGGGATCTGAGACACACGAGCTCGCCATTAAATGCAAAGAACTAGGGCTGCATGATTTTGAAAAAATATGCAATATTGCGATAATGATATTGCTTGCGATATAACATTCCCATATAACCCCCCCCCCCAATTATCTAAAAAGTAAAACTACTGATGAGTAAAATTATACTAAAATAAACAGGCAATATGTTTTTAATCAAATCGACCTTCATTTGTGCTAAAAACTGTCTAGTAGGAGACAAACATTTAGACTAAAACCCTCAGCAGATATATTGATTTATGATTATTACCAATATACTTGCAAAGATAAAACGCATTGCTCTCAAACGTTACATTTTATTCACATGCAGTATAAACGTACAATCAAGATCAACATGAGCATCTTTTAAACTAAATGTGTCCTTGCCTTTCCTTCTTTTAAATACTAATAAATAATGCAAAATATTAAACAAAGTGTTCAGGCCTTATAACCGTACAATCACCAAGACTGTCTTAAAATGAGCGTCTTTTAAATGAAATATGTTCCTGCCTTGCCTCTTTTCCTTTATAAAATAAATAACACTAAATAGTTTTATGTCGAATATTATTTTAAACATATCCAGCCATGACCAGCTAGGTCAATTAACTTTGCGATATTTGTAACTGTTTGCGCGGTATAGCGCATCTTATTATTGCGATAATGATATTTTTTCGATACATCTTGCAGCCCTACAAAGAATATGTCTCACCTCGCATATATTCGATGGTGCCATCCAACACGAGGTTAAGCAGCGGGTCGAATCCCTTTAAGACGCCACTCGCTGAGGAGAAACACAACAAACGTTAAGAAAATGGCACTTTCCTCGTGAGGGCTAAATTATGATCGCATTGTACAAATAACAAATGTAAGAGAAGATTAATAATAGGAACAGGGTTCCGACACTTTCTGAAAGATAAAAGCACTTTCAAGGTCCATGTTCAAGTTTTTTCAGCACTGCACAGCTGTGGTAGAATTCATATTTAAAGCAATGCCTAAATTAAACTAAAACGTTACCATTTTGGGGGAGTTTTTTCTCTAAAAGTAAAGTTACACAAAACACCACGTTTTAGTTGTTACTAAGTTTAACAGAAAGCAGTACAACTTTCTTTGTTCAAAGTATGAACGAGAAAAAATTGTCAAGTATAATTTGATTTTCAAGTAAAACACATTTCAAGCATTTTAAGCAGCCGTAGGAAGTGTTTGTAACACTGTAAATATTCAAATGTTCATTTTTAAGCAGAGCTTTCCGTTTTCAGACATCAATATTACTTAGTAAGATTTATATCTTTATATTGAAAAATATGTAACATTTATATTCGTTATTTGATACATAAATATCTGAAAATAATATTTATAGTTGATTAAATGAATTAAAAAAACGTACTGTAATGCTGTAGTAATACAAATTAGAAATTGTTTTCGTGAGTTTTTGTTGATAATACGGATGTTTTCCCGTGTGGATGACACTGGATTCTCACCTTCGCGACCTCCTTGGAACTTTACTCGGATGTGTTTGTCGATGTACTTGGACAAATCAAATATGCTCTCCTTCTTTTTCTTGTCTTTATCCTGAAAATAAAAAGCGCAGTTTAATTCATTCGGTGCAGCTAATAAAATCGACAGGCCCGGTAAAAGAAGAGGCACGAAAACTACTAATAGAAACGTACGACACAATACAAATAATATGATTTTAGACCACGTACATATATCATTGTGTTGCTTATTAACTTTAACGCTTGAAATTGTGTGTGTTATATGAACGGCGCGGTAACGTTTGTGCCACTCACCGCCATGTTCAAACCTTCTTTAGGCTCAGCCCACTCCGCGATCACTGATGACGTCAGCAGCTCGACCAATCACAACGCGTGTCACTGAAAGAAACAAATTAAAAATTAAAAAATATATAATTATTTCAATTTTTTATTTCTAATACACGTGTAAAGTGTGATTGGAATTACATGACGTGATATCTGGAGTTTCACAAAATATTAAAATGTTGATTTTAGATTTAAAGATTGATAAAAGTGCCACTCGTCACTTCCGGTGAGAAACGGACGAAGCGGGGAGGGAAGCGCGAAAAACAAACGAGCAACTCGGTGAAAGAAAAACGCGAATTAAATCCCATTTCACCGCCGTTTTGTACAATGTCAACGTCAAATGAGGCCAAAATGACGGAAGTGCTGTTTAACAAGAGGCTACACGTGTTCGTGAAGGGCCGAGACGCGAAAGAGAGGTAACATTCCCAGCGTTTGCGAAAACTGTCGCGTTTACACACAGATTCGGTTTGATGCTTCCGTTTAACTTTAAAGTCTGTGCCGTTTGTTTCCCAACAGGCGTTCGGTTATTCGCATCACCATCGAATTGCAGTTTAAGTCAAATCCAGTTCATCGAACGGTGAGAAAAGCACAGTCGATCTGTTGTTTGTGTTTGATCAAATGATTCATATTGTGACACTAACTAGCGTGAAAACGAGTTTTGAATTTAAATTGAAGCATTTGGGTGTGTGTGTGTGTGTGTGTGTGTGTGTGTGTGTGTGTGTGTGTGTGTGTGTGTGTGTGTGTTTGTTTGTTTGTGTTAATTTGTATGCATACATTTTTTTTTTGTATTATATTTTGGTATACTGTAGTACTGTATTTTTTATTAGTAGGTTTTATTCACGATGGCTATTTTTACTTTTCATTTTAGATTTAATATTATTATTATTTTTTTTTTTTACCAATTAGGACAATAAAGGCATTTAGTTCTTTCATCGCGCTTGTGTTTTCTCTCCAGGATTTGGTTGTGCGGCTGACCGACGATTCGGATTTGCTCTTTTTATTCAATCTCGTGATATCAGAAGAAGATTTTCTAAGGTTTGTCCGTGCGTTTGCGTACGAGAAAGTCACGTTTTTTTTTTTTTTCACAACTCGTTTACATTTTTACCTTCACAGCCTGAAGGTGCAGCAAGGCCTTTTAGTAGACTTCACATCGTTCCCGCAGAAGTTTATAGACTTTTTAGAGCTGTGCATCTGTGAACAGGACAAGCCGAATCCACGGTGAGAGAGAGAGAGAGAGAGTGATTGCCTTCTCCATGCCTTTCTGGCCGAATCAAGAACTTCTCCCGTCTCCAGGTTCGTGCTGCAGATGACGTCAGCATCGCCGTTCGATCACGGTCCTTCAACCCTGGACGTTGTGGACATGAACCCTTTTAAACACCTCACACATCTGTCGCTGAAGATGCTTCCTGGCTCCGACGCCGACGTCTCGAAATATCTGGCCTCCTGTTTGTCTGCTGTGAAGGTGCCACGCTGTCACGGGTTTCGACGTTTGATGTCACGTTGTTTATTTCAGGGTTCCTACGGCTGCTTGAAATCCTTGAAAAAGCTTGAATTTCCATGATGTGTTTTCAAGGCCTTAGAATGCTTGAATTTGAAATTAAGTGCATGAAAATGTAATTATTAGTGCTGTCAAACGATTACATTTTTTTAAAAGTATTTATTCGCACTTCCCCAACCAAATAATCTCAATTAATCTTGATTAATCACAAATATAAATAATAATAATTAATTATTAATAATGATTTAATATTAACAATTATTAATAACATGAACAAGTATAGAATCTTGTAATATTGAAGTGTAAAATTTATGTATAAATTATCGTATAGCTCTTATTTAAAATAAACTTTTAAATATTTTATACATACAACTAAAATACAGTATTTAAAATAAACACTTGTTTAAATACTGTAATATACCATTTTGATTAAAGAAAACGATGGGTGAGCCGGTCATAATAATTAAAAAAGAAGTAATTTTTTTATGGCGCTGATAATTAGTCTGGCTGAAAAGACTGATCACACATTTTTAACTAGGCTGCGAATTATTGAATTGCACTCTATTCTTTCTGTAAGTGCGTCGTGATTTCAGCTTTGCAAAAAACTGTTTCAAGCTCGGGTGCTTGAAAACCGCTTGAATTTGACTTTTCCGAAACTGTTATTCGCGTGTGTTTCAGGAGGACTATCATCAGTTGGAACTGAGGTTGAGGAAGACGGAGGAAGACTCGAGAAAAACGGAGGAGGACTTGAGCAGGCAGCTGAAACACACTCAGCAGGTCAGACATGTCCTACGTTTGTTCTCTGATATATGGTGTATAAATGCCAGTGGAGTGACAGGAAGCCCTTGTGTTAGACCCTCTCTGAGAAGAGCCGCGAGCTGGACAAACAGCGTTCGGAATGGACGTCCCAAACCTCGTCGCTGTCTAGCAGACACATGCACGATCTGACGGCTGAGCGAGAAAAGACGCTGGAGGTATTTTCCTTCCCTTTTGCATGAAGATTCTTTGTCTAAAAATGGTATATATTTAACCCAGTGTTTATTTACTGGATGAGTATTTTTTTTTTTTTTTTTGCTGTATTTTAAAAGGCTATACTAACTAAGACATAACAAAGGCATTAGACAAAACAAGTATAGCTTTGTGACACTTTTTTTTTTTACGTCTTAGTATATTCTTATGACAGTGTTTTTTGTCATGGTATTGCCTCATGTCTTAGTTTTCCTTTATGACTACATTTCTATCAAATTAAAAATTAAACGATAAAAAATTAATTCAATTGTCATAAGACTCTACTAGAACATAAAACAAGAATATACTAAGATGTAAAAAAAAAATGAATTTGTCATAAGGCTATACTAAGACATAAAATGTTTTTGTCATAAGGCAATACTAAGACAAAAGAAATTTGTCATAAGGGAATACCACGGCATAAAAATGTTTTGTCATGTTTTTTAATGTTCAGGCAATAGTTCGACACATGTACGTATTAATGTTACTTAGACAATTTTTTATGGCTTTTTTTATACAATTGTTTTCTTCGTATAGCTTTGTCCTAGTAGTGCCTTTTGACAAAAAAAATGTATGTCTTGTTATAGCCTTATGAACCTTTTATGTCTTAGTGAAGCTTTATGTGTAAGTAATGACAATGTTTGTTTTTTTTCTTAGTAAGATGCCTTTTTTGTCTTAGTAAATTTTTTTTGTTAGCCTTATGACAATTTTTTTATGTCTTAGTAAAGCCTTATGACAATATTTTATGTCTTCGTATATAGCCTTATGACAAATTTGTTTTTTTTTATGTCTATGTGTTGACACCTGGCAAAAAAACCTTTGTCTTATTATAGCCTATAGATTTTGATAGTCTGGCCAGTGGCAAATTTCCCTTATTGTCTCCCCTTGCAGTTACTCCATCACAATCGTAGTCAAATAGAAAGTTGCTTATATTTTTGATAGTCCGGACAAGTACAAAGTAGCCAAAAACACTCAAGTAACTAAGCCACTAAACAAAGTACTTTACACCACTGAACATCATATTGTTGAGTTTATTAAGCTTTCAATGTGAAGCCAAACGAAGAGGGAAAGATTTGGGCATTTCCAAGACTCATCTGATTTCACAAACCCTGTGTTGAAGTCTTTTATTTTTAGAATAAGTTTCGGACGGCAAAATCCACCGTGCAGCGAATTGATAAGAGAGGGCATTGATAGAGGGAAACGAATATCCCCGACACATATGTTCTGATAAAAAGGCAAAAAAAAAACAATTGCACGAATTTGGTGATTGTGAAATTGTTTGTTGAAAGGAAAAACAACAAATGAGCTAATCACGTCACAGTAGGGCTGTCAAAGTTAACTAGTTAACGCACGTGATTAATTTTAAGTGCTTAATCGAGTTAAAAAAATTTTTAACGCCATTTAATCAAAGTTGCAGTTTTTTTTCACTTTCGGTTTGGTGAAAATGCAATGAATAGATCCAGAGAGCTAGTGTCACCCAGGTGTGGCTCATTATGATCAGAAGCTCAGAGTAATTACGTCTAAATAGCAGCAGGTGAATGTGATTAATGACAGACACTTGCCTCATTCGATGCTCACGCTTGTCTCATAGATCTCCTGGTGTTTTGAATGTTCTTGAATGGACTTGTTAAAACTGAGACTCGACCTTATTTCGACGTTTCAACTGCAAATACGTAACTTGTTCCTCAAATCTCTGTTCAACAAGCCGCCACTGTAGATTCATAGGGATTAGATAAAGACAATACTGTTTTACTTGCACTTTTATTTAAAAACAGACATTCTAAGCTTTTTGTAATTTCTTTATGTACATTCTAAGACGTATGTTTCATGTTAGAGTGATAAGTATTTATTAAGTTATTTTGTTTTCAGCTGACAAAAAGAAGGCAAAACGTGCTTCAAGTTTTATTTTTATTATTATTATTATATATTTATTTATTTTTACAAAAAGCACAATGTCCTGTTTTTATTAAGAGTGTAACCTAAAAAATGGGGGCTTCAAACTTTCAATTGATGTATAAGATTATATGTAAGTTCAAAATTGACTTTTTTGTGTGTTTTATTTTGAATAAAGACAGACTCAAGGGGTTAAAAAATTAAGAAAATATATTGCAAATTTAACAAAAATTATACTAAATGATATTGCAGTATTTAAACTAGTGTATATTTAGTGTTGAGCTTACATTAATTTACATATTACACCTTATTATCCATTATTGTAGTCATTTAATCGCGATTAATTTGGCCAGGGAAGGGAATGAATCGTTGAACAGTCCCAGTGATGCTGCCGTTTGTCCCGGCAGACGCAGACGCGGCTCCAGCAGCAGAGCGAGCAGCTGCGTCAGGAGCTGGAGGCGTCTCACCACAGGAACGTCCAGCAGATCCAGAGCCGAGTGGCCCAGCTGGAGGCCTCCAACCGCGAGCTGACGGAGCGCAAGTACAAGTCAGACGCCACCATCCGAGAGCTGAGGGCCAGAGTGGCGGGGCTGGAGGAGGTGGAGGACGGGTTCTCCAGGGTTCTCCGGGGTTCCTCAGGCTCAGAGCTTGACCTGGCGTCTGTGCGCAGGAGTGTCAGAGGTCCCAGCAGCAGAACCTGGCCCTGCGGAGAGAGAGCGGCGTCCTCCACGAGACCCAACGCCTCCTGGACCAGCAGCAGAGCCGAGTGGCCGCTCTAGAGCAGGAGATAAAGGATAAGGATCAGCTCCTGCTGCGGACCGAGGAAGCTCTGGAGGCCACGCAGCAGCAGAAGGTCCTCATCACCTGCTCTGGTCATCCACCTGCTGCTCACTCTTCTCTCTCATCGTCAGAACTCCGTGGAAGGGAACGCAAAGAGCAAGCAGCTGCAGATCGGCAAGCTGGAGGCCACGGTGAAGTGCGTGTCGAAGGATCTCATCAAGGTCAGGCTGCTGGAAATCCTTGAAAATGCTGGAACTGTGGTAAAATTATTGAAAATGCTGGAATTTCGATAAAATCCTTGAAAATGCTAGAATTTCGATAATGTGTTTACAAGGCCTTGAAAATGCTGGATTTTCGCTAAAATCCTTGAAAATGCTGGAATTTTTATGTGTTTTCACGGCCTTGAAAATGCTGGAATTTCGATAATGTGTTTTCAAGACCTTGAAAGTGCTTGAATTTCGATAAAATCCTTGAAAATGCTAGAATTTCGATAATGTGTTTTCAAGGCCTTGAAAATGCTTGAATTTTAAATGCGGTGCTTGAAAATGCTTGAGAATTTGACCATACAGTGGAATCCGGATAAATGAAACACTGATTCGTTCCACTAGTGATAACGTTTTGGTCGTGTGAGATTTCGACGCCACTAAACTTTAATCAACTTGAGGTGTGTTTGATTTCAGCTGAGACAGACGTGGTCACGTGAAGTGGCGACACAAACTACTTCCTCTGTATTAACAATATCATTGCGCATAAAAGTTAATGCATTAACGCAGTGGCCCCCAACTTTTTTGTCGTCACGGGCCGGTCGACGTTTGATAATTTTACCGCGGCCCCAGGGTTGGGGGGTAATTTTTCAGATTTTAGTATTTAGATTATTATTTAACACATAATAGCATTTATTTGTATTTAAACATGCACTCAAAATAAAAACTAAATAGTTCTGCCAAAGACGAATATAAAGTGATTTAACATTTTAACTCACTGGAACCAATGAAGACAGCCGTGTTATGGTATTTGAAGTTTCATTTCATATCAAAACTTTACAAATCTTTAATGGTATAGCTTTAGATTAGTGCTGTCAAACCATTATTATTTTTTTTAACTAGTTACTAGCACTTCCCCAACGAAATTAATCGCAATTAATCACAAATAATAATTATTATGAGTCATTAATAATTATTTATTATAACAATTATTAATAAGAAGAAAACGTATAGAATCTTGTAATATTGAATATTGAAGTGTAGAATATAAATTAATGTAAACTCAACCCAAAATAAACACTTGTTTAAAAACTGTAATATATCGTTTTTGACTAAAGAAAACAATGGTTAAGCCGGTCATAATTAAAAAAAAAAAAAACAAGAAAAACACTGATCACTCATTCAAGGAGCAAAGCAAATCTGAAAATCATTTGAGAGTTGTTTGAGAGACTGAATCATTGAATTGAACTTTTTGTAAGTGCGCCGTGATTTCAGCTTTGCAAAAAACTGAACACATAATACTGAATGGTTTTGAAGTGAAACTCGAAAACCGAAAATACCGGAAGTGTCGATTAATGGCGCTAATAAAAATTGACTAAAGCATATTTAATTAATCACATGAGTTAACGCGTTAACGTTGACATAGAACATAAGAACATAGAAACTTGAACATGGACCTTGAAAGTGCTGGAAAAGTTCTTGAATTTTATCTTTCAGAAAGTGTAGGAACCCTTTCGTGTGTGTGTGTGTTCTGTCGGCAGGCTAACAGCATCATCAAGAAGTTCCTGGACGATGAGAAGGTCCTGGTGGGAAAAATCAACGCCAAGAACGCGGCGATGGCGTCGCAGGAGAAGATCCTGAAGGAATCGGCCGAGATGCTGCAGGACACACAGCAGCGCCTGAGACTCGCAGAAGACCAGGTGACGCATGATAAAGGAGGCGTGTCTTCTGCTCTGATTGGCCACCTCTCCCGGGGGTGTGTCCCGCCTTCAGGCCCAGAGTGGCTGGGATTGGCTCCCGGAAATGGGAAAGGCGGTTACAATGATGGATGGAGGAAAGAGCGACGTTTAATAACGGGATTGTATCGTAATCACATTTACGAGGTTTTAAGTGACGAGCGAAAGTTTTTTTTTTTATTTAAATATTATTTACGTTTTTTGTGTTCTTAGTTTTAGGGATTTAAGGTAAAATGTCCAGATTAAAATATTACTTTAATTATATTTATATTAATTTTAATATAAATTATAATTCAATATATTATTTTAATTATATTTTGTTATTTTAAATATATTTGGATTTTAAAACGTAAAATGTTTTTGTATTTCTTTTGACGCAGTGTAACATGCGCACGTTGCAACTTCAAATGTAGAATCTATCAGTTATTAATTTCAGTATTGTTGCTCAAACTCCGATTCGGAAATTCACATTGTTGTTGAAATGAGAGAACTTTCGTTTTCTTTACATCATCAGTGTCCGTGTGTTTCAGGTGGTCAAGATGAAGGAGCAGTTGGACGACGCCAATCAAAAACTGGAGGAAAGTCGAGCGACGCTGGAGAGCAAGGAGAACAGTGAGTGTGTGTGTGTGTGTGTGTGTGTGTGTGTGTGAGAGGTGCTTGGATATTTTGGTGACATTAGAGCTGCACGATTAATGGTTAAAAGAGCGTGATCTGGATTCTACCCCCTCGCCATCTTAATCCAGCATTTACACCACCCAGTGCGCTCGCGTGCAAACCTCTTCCGCTCGAGTACAAGTCCTTTTGGGACATTTTTTTTTTTTTGACTCCTCGCTCTGATTGGTCAAAGCCAACCCATCGCGACCCATTTTTAAATCTGTAAAATTAAATTAAAAAAAAAATTCCAGAATTGTGATCTTTATTATAAGCTAAAGTAGGTTCTATTGTTGATGACGTGTTATTGACTGCATGAATATTCATTACAAGTCACATGAATGATGGTGATGGTGCGGCGCTAGTGAACCACTCTTCCTGCTCTCTCTCTCTCTCTCCTCCCTTTCTTCCTCCTCTCTCTCTCTCAGTCATCACGTGGCTGAACAAGGGACTGAACGAGAAGCAGTTCTCACGGACGCCCGACACGTTCGAGACGCCAGCAGCCGCCCTGAGAACAGGAAGTGTCGCACACGCCGTGGTAAAGAATCACCGCTCTCTCTCTTTCTGTCTCTCTCTCTTTCTTTTTCTTTTTTTTTTCTCTCTCTCTGTCTTCTTTCTTTCTCTATCTCTCTCTCTCTGTCTGTCTTTTTCTTTCTCTCTCTTTCTGTCTCTCTTTCTCGCTCTCTCTTTCTCTCTCTGAGGCCTTCTTTCGTTCTCTCTCTCTCTCTCTCTGAGACCATCTTTTGCGCTCTCTCGCTCTCCGAGACCTTCTTTTGTTCTCTCTCTGAGACTATCTTTCTTTCTCCTTCTCTGTCTCTCTCTCTCTCTCTCTCTCTGAGACCTTCATTCATCGTGGTAAAGAACTGCTGCTCTCTCTTGCTCTCTCTCTCTCTGAGATATTCATTCGTTCCCTTTCTCTCTTTCTCCGTCTCTCTCTCTCTCTGAGATATTCATTCGTTCCCTTTCTCTCTTTCTCCGTCTCTCTCTCTCTCTGAGATATTCATTCGTTGTGGTAAACAATCACCGCTCTCTTTCCATCTCTCTCTCTCTCTCTCTCTGATACCTTCTTTCTTTTTCTCATTCTCTTGTCTCTCTCTCTGAGACCTTCCTTCATTCTCTCTCTCTTTCTCTCTCTCTCTCTCTCTCTCTCTCTCAGATGGACAGCAATGGTTTCTCTGCATGTTTGGGACAGAACTATCCCATCACCTCCACGGTCAACTCCAAATATCCTCTTCCTGTTCCACGCTCCGTCCTGTCTCTGCACAACCCCGCGTCTGGACCCAAGGTGGAACTCACACACACACACACACACACACACACACACACACACACACCTTTAAACGCTCCATTTCATCGTGTAACCACTGAAAACCAAAGGTGTTTAATCGATTGTTCACTTTGGTCACAAACATATTTAAGTAACAATTTTTTTGTTTTTGTTTTGTTACTTTGTTTCTTTGCAAAATTGTGACCACATAATGTTCTCACTCTCACTTTTACTCTCTACTCCACTGCATTTCTGATTGAGTAACACTACCGTTAACACTTACTGTTACTCGTTACATTTTGATTGTGTGCGACAAACCATAATCGATTTTTATCGCGGGTAATTTCTTGGGAGAACGAGGCTATTTTGCCATTCTGTAGTCTGGTGAAGATACTGGAAGATAATTGTGAATTAGCTGCGTGAATATTTGCCAGGATTTATTTTGCACTATTTAGTTTGATTGAGACTGACTTTTTGCTCTTTATTTAGTTTTACCATTTTTGAAACATGGAGGTGTGAAATTTCATTTCTGTATTTGAAAATAAAACTTCTAGAAGAGAATTTCTAATTACTAAATTTAGTACGAGTAAAATTCGATACTTTGCCTCAAATCTTTTTTTTTTTTACTTTTTACTTGTATTGGAGTAACTTATATAGCACATATCCGTACTTTTACTAGATTATGGATGTCTGGTACTCTTTACAACTCTGGCAATTTGATTTGACACCAGAATAATACGTCTTTGTTCTGTTCCGTTTCCAAACATCTTGTATTCTGAACGCTGATGTTGATTTGGACTCCGCCCACCACAGCAAACCGTTGACATTTTCGCATTGCAACTGCTCCTCAATTAAACAAAATTTGAGTCCCAGAAATATTAATTTTTTTTCCCCCACAAACCTGACTTTCTTTTCGCTCTTCAGGTGCAGTTTAACCCCATCAGTGCCAAAGACTCTGCAGCCAATAAAGAGAAGTGAGTTCCCCTGGAGCTGCGTTTCTCCTCCTCCCCTTCTCTGACCTAAGCTCCTCCCACAGCGGAGAACCCGTCGGCTTGGACCCCAAGTACTTCGAGAGGCGGGACGCCAGCATTCCCCTCCGCGGGCTGCTTCCCAGCATGCACCTCAACAAAGGTGAGCGCCGACTAGGGCTGCACGATATTGAACAAATATGCAATATTGCGATATAACATATTCCCATACCAAAAAATAATATCCAAAAAGTAAAACTACTGATGACAAAAATGTTACTAAAATAAACAGGCAATATGTTTTTAATCAAATTGAGCTTAATTTGGGCTAAACACTGTCTAGTAGGAGACAAACATTAAGACTAAAAACCTCAGCAGATATATGATTATTACCGATAGACTTGCAAAGATGAAATGCTCTCAAACATTACATTTTATTCACGTACAGTATAAACATACAATCAACATGAGCATCTTTTAAACAAAATTCCTTGCCTTATTTTATTAAAAAAAAAAAAACACAAAATAATTTCATGTCATATTTTGTAAACATATCCAGCCATGTTTGTTTATTGCAAATAAACCACTTTTGCATTAATCCGCTAGGTCAATTAACTGCGATATTTTTAACCGTTTGCGATGTGTATTACGCGTCTTATTATCGCCATAACGATATTTTTACGATATATCGTGCAGCCCTAGCATTGACTCCTTTTCCTGCCGTGACAATGGTTTCCAATCCACTCGCAGACGCTCCCAAGTCCAAACCAGTCCAGTCCGCAGCTTTCTCCACTTATTTCCCCAGATGATGTCGGAATTCCAGTTCCGTGAGGACCAACGCTTTACGTTTGCGTCAGTTGATCATGTTTAATGTTATTGTGTGTAAATTGAATCTGTTTTGTGTGGATATTTATCCGTTTGAATTAAAGTGTTGTTCACAAGTTCAGTAGTAAAAAGAGAGAAAATCATTCCAAGATCAAAATATTTCACTTTTATTTAAATGCAAGTTTAGATGCTTTAAGGTATGTACACGGTTTGGTCAAAAACGATTCAGCTTTAATAAAACTTAATAACGACGGTAGAGAGAGAAAAAAAAATAGCACAGCAAAGTCCAACTCAAAAGGAAATATATTACAGGAAGTCTTCTCAAACGCACACGATAATTCTAGATAAACTCGTCTCGCCTCAATAAAACATCTGCAGATTTGGTCAAACGCCATATATTAAAACACGCCATTCATGTGTCTCTGAAAACCGAAAAATATACAAAGGCCACTGGCAAACTCGACTCTGTGGGCGTCGGTCAGTTGGCATGAACGTGTCACGTAAACATTTTTCGCAGTACGATGTTTCGACTCAAGGCCAAAGCCAATCCCACACTGACCCGGGGTCAGATCGTCCCCCGCGCCATCCGACCCCGAGAAGGCACCAATCGCTTAAAAGTGGTAAAGCGGATAGAGAAAAAAAAACGTTAAAATGAGAAACACGCCTGAACGTTCATTTGTCGCAATCTGGAACTGAAGCGTTGGTGTGGACCAATCAGAGAGACGGAACATGCTAGTCTGCTGTAACGTTATGCAATCATTAGCGTAAAAACCACGTAACAATTCTCTTGCGAACAAACGTACGATCAAACTGGAGGAGTTTTCATTCGTTGAACGTACGATCAAACTCGCCTTGACGAAACAATTTCACCTTCCTGATATTAAAAAACAATTCCAATGCGTCGTTTTCACAAAGCGATTTCGAATCTGATTGGAGCAAACCTCATGACGTGGGTGTGGCCTCTGTACGGTGGTCCGAAACATTCCCGACGAGGTCGACGTCCCTGAGTGAGCGGCGAGAACGAACGACACAAACGCAATAAATACAACAGTGCCTTCGGACACGCCCACAACAGTGCCTTCGGACACGCCCCTCGTTAAACACACGCTCGCCTATGTACAGTCGGTTAAAAAGTGGTGAGGGCGCTTACGCGACAGCAGGGGGCGTGGCCAGTCAGACGTTGGTGTCCTGGAGGAGGGGCTCTTTGGCCTCGCCCCCGGGCGGGTGTGGGCAGTGCGGGTGGCCGTGGGGTGACGTGTGCTTCTTCCAGCTGTGCGGGTGCTCGGGGATGAAGAGCGCCACCAGCAGGGCCAGCAGCACGGAGCAGGCGCCGAACAGGAACGGCGGGCCCGGGATTATTGCACTCTGTTGGGAGGAAAAGCGGGGGAAAGGTTTCGGGTCGAGGTGTGACTTGGAAGCATGAATTTGGTGACTATTCTGGACTAAAAACTAAAAAAACTGGACTGTGGTTAGAGTTTTACAAGTGTGTATAATCAACTATTACGTCAAATTGTCATCAAAGCGATTATGATCAAATTGTACAATGATACAAGAATCATCAAATTGTAGCTCATCAACTTTTTACTAAAGAAAACTCAATTGATGCTTCATTAATTCCCCAGCTATGCCCCACAAACGTTACCGATTATTTCTGAATAGTGTTGCCACATACCGTATTTACGCGAATATAAGCACCCCCTGATTGTTCAGGCACAAAATTATGTCTTCAACGTAAAAAAAAAAAAAAAATCTGTTTCAATTACTTTTTTTAACAGATTTAATTTGTGTGACTCATTTCATTTCAATATCGTTTTACATGAATAGACAACAAAAGGTCGATTCAGGACTTCATTTCCCAAGATCCTTTGCTCTCCAGTCAGACTCTGCACATGCTCAGAGCAATAGTTTCAAGCTCTCTGTTTATCTGACGCCGTGTGAAGAGGAAGGATTATTATCCCCTGTGCAGCTACCCAGCGTTTTGATTGTGTCTGTTCTTTGGATTATTTTTACTTCTTTGTTATTGAGCTAATAAAAGTTTATACTGTAGCACGTCTGCCTACGGACCATTGTTTAACATTAAACATTGTTTACTAGCGCCGATACTTCACAGTATCGTTTCAGATTTTGCAGTAATGATACTTATTTTTCAAACATGTATTGTGGAAATTAACCATTATGAACGTACTATTAATATTATTTTTATTATTTTGTGGCTTTTGTTGTTGTTAATATTTGTCATGTACATGTTTGAATAAATAAATATTTTTTAAGTAAAAACACTATTTTTTTAACTTGTGTGACTTGTTTCATTTTGACCATTTTACTTCAACAACACATAACAAGAGATTGATTCCAGTGGTCGAAAAAATGTCACTATGAGAAAAACTCTACAAGTGACATCTACGATTTCAAAACGCCGAATAAAAAAAAAAAACAATCCACGTGACTCTTTTCCAGCCGTCGCCTGGTACCTGTTGATGGTCGTGGTGGTTGTGATTATCGGAGGCTTTCTCTGGATTCTGGTCCAGCTCCACGTGAAAGATGTAGAAGATGAAGCCGTACAGCGCCGGGCCCAGACCGTTACACAGGCCGCGGATTCCCGTGATCATTCCCTGACCCACACCTGCACACACACACACACATTAGCGCGGCGCTCCGGACGCGTGTGAAAGACTCGGGGAAAACCTTGCTGGTCCGGGTCGGCGGTGCGGGAGATCAGAGCGCTGACGGCGGGGAAGGTGATGCTGGACATGGCGGCGACGGCTCCAGCTGCCCACATCATCCTGACAACAACACACATACGTCTCGAAATGGTTCGCCATGCTACACACACACACACCGTGGGCATATTTTAAACGACAAAAACAACAATATCAATACAGCGGCGCCCCGACTTACCAATGTCCTTACTAACGAAAAACCCGAGTAACGCATCGTCGCGAAAATTTCCTCCAGAGTTGCGGGAAAAAATTCGCTATATGAAACGCGTCTTGGTCTTACATGAACAGGAACAAACATGAAGTCTTTCCATCAATCCACGTTATTAAAATCGCTTAATTTCTCCATCATTCCACGTTATATAATTGCTAAACAATGCAGTACCAAATATGGAAAGTAGCAAATTATTAATTATAGAATAGAAAAAACAATCTTAAACTCTGCATAAATATATAATTGCTAAATATCGCGCTACAAAATTTAAAAAACAAAAGCAACTGATCATAAAATTAGAATATCAATAAAAAGTTGATTTCTTTCACTAATTCCATTGAAAAAGTGAAACTTGTGTGTTATATTCATTCATTACACACACTGATAGATTTCAAGATTTCGTGTCTTCGATATTGAACCTTTTCACAATATTCTAATTTTCTGAGATACTGACTTTGAATTGAATTGAATTGAAAAATCCTTTATTAGTCCCACAGCGGGGAAATTTCACGTGGTTAGTTCATTAGTTCCAGTTACAATCATCACTATTAAAAGATATAAACAATTGAAATATATCAGTCTGTGTGTAACGAATGAATATAACATACAAGTTATATTCACTTTTGGAATGCAATTAGTGAAATAAATCAACTTTTTGACGATATTCTAATATTTTGGACCATCACGCTGATCAGAAAAGAACAAGGCGGGTCTCACCAAGGCTCGGATCCGAAGCCGTACCAGGCCAGCTGCAGGATCTGAAAGCCCAGGCCCAGCAGAATGGTGTTCTTGTTCCCGATGGAGCGCATCAGTAAACTCAGAACCACCGTCTGTCGGGAGAAAAGAGCGTTCCGGTGACGTCACGGCCCGGGACGGGGAGCACACGCGTGTTCCCGACAACACGGACCTGCGCAACGATGGACAGCAATCCCAGAACGGCGATAAAAGCAGCCACGCTCTCCGGTGAAAAGCCCATTATCTGCGAAGAGAAGGTGAAGGAACCGTGATCGCACACCAGCTTCCTGTCTACGGGCCGACGCAAACGCACCTGCTGGAGGTACAGGAAGAAGCTGGAGTACTGTCCCGCCTCGGGCAGGTACGACAGGAACACGGTTATACAGATCAGCAGAACCGTGGAGTCCTGGCCCACCTTCCTCAGAGACTGCGGAGAGAGACACACGCTCGATTTAATCTACATTGAACCGTAATGTAATAACCGATACCAGGTCACAATTCTGAACCGCATCACGTTATTTAAACGTGAGCGGTGTGAACGATAGCGCCAGTTTGCTGTAGTTAGCTGACAGGAGCGGCGCCCAGTGTGGTCTTCTGCTGCCGTGGCATTAACAAGGCTTTTGCTCTGGCTAGTGCTGTTCTTAGTAAACGCTAGAGATGTTGTGTGACCGTGTCTAAGAGATAAGATAAGAACGTCCTTTATCTGGAAGTGTCCTTGTTACAGAAGCACTAGGAAACACCAGCAGCATCAACAAAAAGTATATACAGCTTAGAAAATACAGTTATATAAGATTATAGAAAGTTACAGAATATAAAAAAAAATATGACACACGTGGAAAACACTCGATGCGGATGTTGCACAGAATGAAGTAAAGCTATTGCACTTTATTAAGGCATCGAGCTGCCGCCGTGTGATTGGCTGATTAGAAATCTCATTAACGAGATGGACAGGTGAACCCGATAAAGTTGACATTATGCTGGAATGGCTGGAGACAATCGTAGATGGTAGTGATGGGAAGCTAAGATTCTTTTAACTGATTCGGATCTTCAATTCTCACGCAGTAAAGTGAACGAATTATTGCGAGACACATCACTAGTAGATGGGAAGTTTGACGCCTGAGAGGAAGTTGCATCAATTTATGTTAAGAAATCCCACGTTAAAACCTGCGTTACATCAACACTTCCTGTTGCTGTAGGTGTTCACGCTCCGCCACAGAAAACCAGCCGCATCCGTTTCACTTCCTTTCCAAAAATTGCCGCAAAACGAGCACGTTAAAAACATTTTTAATCACTTTTATTACACGTTTTATGGTTCACTTTTGTTTTTATTGTTAACGTAAAAAAAAACAGGAAGTTGTTAGTTTTCGTCACTACTCAACGTTCAACTTTCAAAATAAGCCGCAACGATGTTATGTTAATCAGTCATGATCAGCAAATCAGGATACAGATGCATAAAAGGGGCGGAGTGAATCTTGTTTCCTTTAAACAGGTGGTCTCAGAAAAAAAAAAAAGTAGCCAGTAAACAACCGCGAAGATTATGGAGATGGAAATTTCGATTCTTTTAACTGTCTCTTTAACTCTTGAACAGTAAAGTGAACGATTCTTTCAACTGACTCTTTAACTCTCGAATAGTAAAGTGAACGATTCTTTTAACTGACTCTTTAACCCCTCAAATAGTAAAGTGAACGATTCTTTCAACTGACTCTAACTCTCGAATAGTAAAGTGAACGATTCTTTTAACTGACTCTTTAACCCCTCAAATAGTAAAGTGAACGATTCTTTTAACTGACTCTTTAACTCCCGAATAGTTGAACGATTATTTTAGTAAACTGATTCTTTTAACTTTTAAAATGGGTTTGACACTCCTGCTCTAAAGCAATGGTGTGGCTTCAGAGTTCCACTTCCTGTCCACAAAGAAAACACGATGGACGGCCTGAAAGTAAAGAGGGGAGGAATAAAGAGAAGCAGAACTCACGGCGAAGGGATCGGCCTGCTCCCAGGAGATGGGTGCGCCCCAGGAGGCCGGCCTCATCTTCTCGGGCAGGGACTCGGGCACGGCCAGCAGGATGAAGCAGATGTCCAGCATGGCGATGGCCGAGGCCAGAACCACCACCAGACTGTCTCCATACACCTGACTCAGGTAGGCGCCGATGGCCGGGCTGATCACCAGGCTGGCGGCGAAGGTGGCGGAGACCTGAGCCACACACCAGTGTTAGTTTGGACAAGGATTTATATAATTTGTAATTTCGTTTTAGACCTTTTGACTAAAACTCAGTTTAGTTTTAGTCCCAATTTAGTCTGAATTTTTTTTTTTTTTGTGTAATTTTAGTCGACTAACTACCACAGCATTTCACACGCATTAAATTACAGTATAGATTTAGTCAACGAAAATTTAAGTGCTATATATTCTAAATGTTTACTAAAGTTGCTATGTCTAAGAAATCTGAATACGTAGTTAACTATGAACATATAATATATACAAAGATCTTATTTGGAAAAACATTTACTTTTCTTTAACTTACTTAAGTGAACTTATCTTTCAATCCAAATAAATGTATTCGCATAAATTAAACCTCAACAAAGAGAAAAATAAATACAGTAAAATCTGAAAGTGTCCTGATTTGTTCTTTTTTTCTTTGCACCCGCCTTTCTCCTCCAGCTCGGATTATGATTGGACATCGTCACAAAAAGGCATTTTTGTTTAGTTTTTATTCGTTGACGAAAGTGTCAATAAATGTAGTTGTAGTTTTCGTCCCTGAGCGGGAGTTCATATATAGTTCTCGTTTTGTTTTCGTCGGGGGAAAAGTGTCGTTGGCGAAGACGAAAATATTTCGTCAACAAAATTGACACGGGGAGGTCACCGAGGCCGGGCGAGGATGCTTATGACGGGCAGGTTCATTTATGGTCGGTGTTTGTTTGTTTGTTTGTTTATTATGATGTGTGCAGTGCGTTATGGTGATGTTTGTTTATTTATTTGTTTGGATTTGTTGTTGCTGTTGTGACGTGAAATTTCCCCGCTGTGGGACTAATAAAGGTTTTTTCAATTCAATTCAATGAGGGAAGAGAGGAAGCACGTACCATTCCGTAGGCCATGCTGCGCTCGTGCTCCTGCGTGATGTCCGCCACGTAGGCGAAGATGACGGAGAAGGTGACGGCAAACACCCCGGAGACGGAGATCACGGCAAAGTACCACCTGCAGAAATAATACAATCGTTTGAAATATAAATCAATTATAAATAATAAACAATCTGAATATAAGACCCGTCATGACGGAAGAGAAGGAAAACTAAACGAAAATCAACACGCAAAACAAAAACTGTAATTAATTATTATTATTATTATTAAAACTAAACACTGCGCTAAATTAATTAATGTAGTGTAGTATGTGTAATGTGAAATTAACGTGAAAACCGTTTTTTTTTTTTTTTTTTTTCATTTTTATGCAGAAAATGTCCAATAATTTACAATACAAAGAATAAAAAAAATGTTCAGATCATTTTTTCCATGACTGGCTCCTTCTTTTTAAAATTCGATACTTTGCTACTTTGATTCAAATTTTTTTTATAGTGGTGACT
>MU204413.1:9529751-9541832 GCA_017309775.1 Paedocypris sp. Pulau Singkep
CAGACTGAAGAGGCTGTGTGACGGGTGGGTGGGGTCACCAGCAATGCTGAGGGCTTTTCGGGTGAGGCGGGTGTAGTAAATGTCCTGGAGGGAGGGGAGAGGGACACCGACGATCTTCTCAGCTGCTCTCACCATGCGCTGAAGTGTCTTACGGCACGACGCATTGCAGGCGCCGTACCACACAGTGATGCAGCTGGTCTTGTATTGGAGTAACTTTTACAGCACATATCTGTACTTATACTTAAGTATGGTTGTCTGGTACTCTTTACAACTCTGTAGGTGAGTGTAAATGCAAGGATTTATCATATTTTCAGGATATTAGCTGCATCATACATAAACGTCGTCTTCTAATAGATGCATTTGAATTTGAACAATTGTTTTTACATTTAAGTGGTTCTTAAGAGTTAAAAAAAAACAGCAATCGGAAAATTAAATATCAGACTGATCAATATTCGCTACTAAATAAATAAAAAAAAAAGATTCTTGTTTGGAACGACAAACTCTATCTGAAAACCCAAAGGTGTGAATAATCGCACAAACCATGGGCTGATCTTCATCAGCGGGATGGGTGCGCAGGTGAAGAAGACGGTGAGCAGAAGGAAGGACTTCCTGCCCCACACATCTGAGAGAGCGCCGATCAGTGGAGCGCTGAGGAACGACAGCAGACCCTGACAAACACACACACACAGCGAGGCCTTCAGATCAGCACAGGAGGAACTGCAGAACCCCAGCAGGACTCACCTTCACACCCTGGATCAGGCCGTTCATGAGGAACGTGTGCTTCGGGAAGGTCTCGTGAAGAGCCTGAAGGAGGACGAGTGATTAGACCATTTGGTTTTGAGGAAGATGACGATCTGATCTAATTTGTGCGCTTAGACAGTTAAAACTGTGAAAAGCGCCTTACAAATACTCATATTATTAATATTATATTATTATTATCTGTCCATTTCACTTTTACACTTTAAATCGTGGACGTATAAATTGCTTATTGCGAGGAAATGATTGTTCACAACTCTGGGAAGTATAGGAATTATTAATGACACAGTAGAAGAGTAATAACAAAACAAAAAAAACACAAAAAAGTTAAATAGTGTGCAAAAACAATAAAATAAATGCAAAAATAGAAGACACAAAGGTCTCTGGGTTAGCAAAATCACCAATTTGTGAAAAAACACACAACTTAAAATTAACTCAACTTGACTACTTGTGGATGGAAGAATATTACTATTTGCAATAAGTGTTTCTGTGACGTTATTACATTTACAATCTCTTTGTTTCAATTTAATTTCTGTTACAAAATTGTCCTCACGAATATCACAATAGCAATATTTCCTGTCATTAATTTTTACATTATAAACTTTGTGCACTTTGTTTTTTACTTACACCAATGGTACACAGATGGTCATTACTTACACAGATGGTCATTACCATCTTCTCATTAAGGCATTAAAATCAGAATTCAATTGTCTCAATGACATTGAATTTCGTCTCACTGTAATGTGTCGTTTACTTTATAAAAGACTTACACCCAAAGTAGGAGCTGTCAGCAATCCCCACGCGAAGAACTCCAGAAAAATGACAATGACGGCGTGATAAACACTGGGCGAACCGAAGCCCTGAGGCTGTGGAGAGAGAGAGAGAAAAAGAGATAGAGGAAAAAAAGAAAGAAAGATAGAGCGGGGTAGAGAAAGAAAGAGAGAGGAGAAGAGATGAATAACAGTTCTGTCCTGATAAACACATAATTAGACAAGACCAAATATCCAGAATATAACATCCAGAAAACAGATCAAAACATCTTAGTATTCAGTAGAGTACTTAGTGTTAAATAATCACTAACAAACACTAAAATATCTTAATATATGTTGGACTAGAGTGAAACCGGAAGTTTACAACTACGGAATGACAGATTAGGTTCGTGTTTTTCGGTTAAGATCGAAGCGTCTGTGGCCGCAAACAAAGCGAAACCAGAAATGGATTTACTCGCGAACTACACGCGTGTACCAACTGGTCCCCTCGCGGGTAAATCAGCAGATACTCACCGCTCCTCCATCCTTGATGATGATCTTCTTCGCCAGTAACAAACTGCGATTCACCCGCTTCTTCTTTTTCTGGGTCATATTATCATCCTAGTCCTCCACACTAGGTTAGAATCGGCTTGGTGTCGGCATTAACGCGTTTGTGGCGCTGTTCGGGGACAGAACACGGGGTAAAAAGGGGGATTTCAGGCTTTCGGAGCTGTTTTCCGTCCATTCAGTTTAGCATCAGGTACACAGCAGCCATCTTCCCGAAATGAGACGCGTGGTGTGCGTGATGACGTCAGCATCATTCGATTCGGTCCGGTCACGCCCTCTCACCGTGAGCGCATATGCGCACATGCTCGAAAAAAAGGACACGCCTTTTTGTTTGCCCGTTATTTTAATGGTGCGAGCGTTTTTGTAGGTCTCTCGAATCTACTTGATTTGATTACAACCACTCCTTTAAAAAAAAAAAAAAAATCACATTCCAAATATTACACACTATAATTTATTTATTTCAAAGCTTTCGAGTACAACATACTGTTCATATTCATTTCAACAATCTATAAACAATTCACTTCATATTCAAACTAAACAATTCTATAAAACATGTTACGTTACAACCTCACACTCAGTCCGCATATACAGTAAGCAATAAATGTGAGAAGAAAAAAACACAATGAATTAAATTATTAATTAATTAATCAATTAATAAATCAAGTCTTGGACAAGACCGACCGAAACAATCTGGGAAAAAAGACATTCTATCTATCCTTTATACGTGCACTTTACACTTTGATGCAAAAAGTAAATCAAGTAATAGTAAATAAATTACAATGAACGAACCTGCGAGAGGAATAATACGAACTTCAAGAGTTTAAATTTAAGAGACGAACTGTGTGGAATCAGTTTAGTGCCGAAAAAAACAAACGTAATTTCACATTTACGTTTGTTTGTTTGTTTTATTATTATTTTGCGCTTGCAATTACGAAGCGCAGCGGGAAGATCACGGTCTGTAATCTCCACAGGTGGCAAATGCGGATTCAATTCGGTTCAATTCGCTTTGGTGAAACGACCACAGCTAGGACGAACTTTCAATTAAGCAATCACAAGATGTCCAACTAGCGCGACGAATAACAAAAGTAGTGCATGTTAATAAAAAACGTAACTTACTAAACAACTAAACGGTTGCTTTTTGGTTGCACCTGTTGCACAAAATGTACATAATCACATATTCTGTTTTTTCTGCACATTTGATTTATTTTGTTTTTCTTTCCTCATGCATGCATTCAGTGCATGTACGGCAAACTAAGAATTTCATTGTGCAGAACACACAATAAAACCCTTTGATTTGACTAAATGACTGTAAGTTTACCTGTGACCTGCTTCGCTGACGTTCAACTGCAAATGAGATGTTGTTGCAACTTCCTGTGGAAACACCTGTCGGCCAATTACGACGCTGATTAGCTGGAGAAACTGTAGTCACGTGACGTGGTCAATTTTAGCATAATGCCCTGTGGTGTAAGGTTTATGCCGGGGAAAAACCCCAGGGATAAACAATAGGGCGGATCACGGGGAAAATCTTCCTCACGAGGACTCGAACCCACAACCCTCCGAAATCGGCACGAAATCCTCGTGATGACGACGCTATGACTGCGCCACCGTGCCTCCCGAGCTCTGAGGAATCGGACAAGGAAGTGGTTCAGATGTTTAAAGAGGACAAAATACCTTTTTATCAAATACAACAAATGTTTAAGTTAATTTTAATTTAAGTTTTAATTTAAGCGTCTTGAAAAGGCGGGGCTTCCAACTCTGTGCTGTGCGCAACCTGCATCGTTTATACGTGATACAATAAATAATATTCAAAAAGTCTAATTTATTTGGCTTATATTCATTTTTTTTGTTAAACACATTTATCATAAAAAAAAAGATGCTAGGCTTCGATCATGGTCAAGTTCAGATGTGATGATGTTGCCGATGCCACTACACCACTGCGCCAATCAGTTTATTTTAGTGTTTAGATATATTTCTGGTGTGTATAATATATATTTTAGATATATTTATATACAATATATCGAACTGTTCATTGATACATTATTATGTACAAATATGTATTCTTATTTCACATGAAAAAAAAAATAAACACACCTTATCATAATTAGGAAGTCATTGTGTTTTTTAAGCTATTGTCCTTAAAAGCGATAGGCTTTGATCCCGGGTATTTTTAGCCATGAGGTAGAAGCACAAGCCACTGAGACACAGGGACACATATTCTCTGTTGACGTGATTAATATACCGAGTGTTCATTTATCAACTGTCAAATAAATAAATTACTTCTTAATTTTTTTATTAAAAGTGAGAACACAATTCACTACACCAGCGGGCCACTCTAAGTGATATGTAGATTTGTATTTATAGTTTTTTTTTTTTAATATACCAGTATGTTAAAACCTGCACGCAAATACAGCGCTTGGTGTGTATACGTATACAAATAAATACGTATATTTAGCCAGAGAAATTGTGGGGTAAAGATACACGTAGATATATACATACAAATAAATATTAAAAATATTTGTAGTGTATAAGAAAACTTGATAAAAGATATATGAAATGTATTGGATGTAAAGTTTGTTTGTGAATCTCCATCACATATATACGATAAATAATAATATAGCTCAATGAAACATATCAGACGTTTTTATATAAAACAGAATATAATAATTATGATGAAACCAAAGCAAAAATATATTATGCATTACATTTTAATATACATACTTTACATAGAAACACATTTCTATAAGGCAATTTAGATTGTTCGAGTCAGATAGTTGTTTGTTGTGAACTAAGTATAATTACATTTTAAAGCACATCACTTAAAATTCAAGCATTGTTAAGACCATATTAAAAACACAGCCCAATGTAAAACACACAGTAATCTTTTATTTCTTTCGGATCCAAGATGGTTAAAAATCGCCCTTCTTTACAACATCGTCCTATCAACAAGCTATAAACAACGGAGCACGTCACGTTAAAACCTCACATTACGTTCCGTCCGAAAGCAACAGAAGCAATAAATAATAAATATGAAAAAGAAAAAAAAAAAATAACACGGCAGGTTTTATTCGTCTACAGTGGCAGATACAACACTGTTTTATTGCAATCGATAACACTCCGCCACTGCGAATCCAGACTCGTCTCTGAGCTGCTAACACGATCAAACGAGCCGCTGATGATCGCATGCTACACACATATGAACCGCAACTTGGGTTATTCCGACAGTGGCTGTGTTTTTGATTGTGCGCATGGCTTCTCGTTGCTGGCAAACCTTTGGATCAAAAACCATGGCAACGGTGCGTAACAGCTGGTGAATCTACAGCAGGGGTGGCAAACTACACGCGGCCCTTTCAATGTTTTAATCCGGCCAACTTGTAAAAATTCAATGAAAGTCGGATATTTTTAAATGTAAATCTGGTTAATATGTTATGATGGTTTTTTTTTTTTTTTTATGTAACGCATTTTCAAAAAGCGTACCCATAAACACAAATTGTACGTGAAAGAATGGTACTGGTATATTTTTAACATTTACTTTTACATTGTCAGTCTACAGAATCAGATGCCAAAAATATCAAACGAAATTTCTAAGAAACAAACGAAAATCTTCAAGTTTTGGTTTGAAAAAAAAATTTCCCTGGTGATTTTTTCGTCCGTGTAAATTTTTTCTGTTTGGACTTCTGGCACCAGCTTCACGAGGGGGCGGGCCTTACTCTGATTGGCTGGTGAGAATGTGATTGACAGCTGCTGAAATGTTTGTCAAATGTTAGAACCCAATGTGACCCGCGAATCAAAAAGTTTGCACACCCCTGATCTACAGTCTACGGGTTGTGGCTGAATGCGATGAAATCTGCGATTGTGAAAAACAGCGCATCTTCTCTTGCTTTTTTCGTTTACGCGCATTGACTTTGTTCGGGCTTAGTCGAGCTTGGCGAGGAAGTCGAGGAGAGCGCTGTGGAACTCGCGCGGTTTATCCATGTAACAGGCGTGGCGGGCGTGGCCCAGCTTGACCACCGTGTGATTGGGCAGCTGAATCAGATTCTTGTGGGACTGGGAGCCCAAGTTAGTGTCCAACTCGCCGAAGACGATCAGCGTCGGCGTCTGTCAAAAGCAGGGGAAAGTAGTGTTGTCACGACACTAGAAATAGCAACTTTGATAAAACACTTTGAAAAATTTGAAAAGATAGGCTTTATTCGTAGAAAAGACTTAGAAAAGACAACTGCAACAATGTTAGGGACTTTTTTTTTAGACATCAACCAAATTTGTTGGACAGAATCCGAAAACTGAAGGCGAATGAGCTGTTTAGTTGCTTAAAATTAATCTTCAAATTAAGCACTTAAAATGAATCACGTGCGTTAACTCGTTAACTTTGACAGCCCTACAATCAAGGCATTCTCATCTATTCTATTCTATTCTGAAGGAGCAGATACTCCACCTGGATGTCGCGGTACTGCTGCGGGCTGATGGCGCGCGTGCCCACCGGGGCGATGGGGATGAAGCCGCGTAGCTCCGCCCCGTGTCTCTGCAGGAAGGGCATGGCGTAGTGCCCGCTCATAGACGGACTCAGCAGCACCGGCGCTCGCACTCCCAGAGCTTCCAGGAAGCGCTTCAGCAGGTCCACGCGGCTCTGGTCCGACTTCACCGTCTCGGAATCGGGAGAGTTTCCGAACCCTGAGGAAGAGGGCGAGCGCTGAGGTCATCACACAGTCACCCCACCGGACAAAAGCCATGTGCTGGAGCTCAAACCGGGCAGGTCGAGGGCCAGAGCCTGGTACCCGCTGGAGGCCAGGAGACTCAGCGTTCCCAGCTCCTCCCAGGTTTTGGAGGTGAAGGCCTGGCCGTGGAGCAGCACCATCTGCAACCTGAGAAGACCCAGGCAAAAAGAGTCCGACTTGTCACGCACAACCATAATGTTGATGTGACAGACCATGTGGATGTGATTGACCATGTAGATGTGATTGACCATGTAGATGTGATAGACCATGTAGATGTGATTGACCATGTAGATGTGATAGACCATGTAGATGTGATTGACCATGTAGATGTGATAGACCATGTTGATGTGATAGACCATGTAGATGTGATTGACCATGTAGATGTGATTGACCATGTAGATGTGACTGACCATGTAGATGTGATTGACCATGTAGATGTGATAGACCATGTAGATGTGATTGACCATGTAGATGTGATTGACCATGTAGATGTGACTGACCATGTAGATGTGACTGACCATGTAGATGTGACTGACCATGTAGATGTGACAGACCATGTAGATGTGACAGACCATGTAGATGTGACTGACCATGTAGATGTGATTGACCATGTAGATGTGACTGACCATGTAGATGTGACAGACCATGTGGATGAGATTGGCCTCTACATAGCTTTAAAAATACATAATCACATAAAACATTTAAAACGTTCGCCGGTATTTCAATTCATTAATTTCCTGGTTGCCGACCATAGAGCCAATCACAGCTTTTATTCCGCACAACACCATGTTTTCTATTGAGACAGTTAAACTGTGAAAAGCGCCTTACAAATACTCATTATTATTATTATTATTATTATTATTATTATTATCTATTGGATAATGCATACTGTTGCATAATGTTGATGTCAGGACGTTAACTTCCCCGCCCTTCATTTAATATTCAGTAGTTTCGCTACCTGATAGCGGAAACCGTTGCGTTCAGTCGCGTGCGCGCGCGGTACCTGTGTGTCGCTGTACAAACACCGTGTTTCGCGTGTTCGCTAGACGTATTTCTATTGCAGTTTTCAAAGCCGCGTGTTTGCGGAGGATGCGTTAATCGCTTAGCATGGGGTAAAAAGTTGTAAAATAAATTCAAGTTTAAATGGATGCCCTCCCGATTTTAAATGTATTTTATTTGTGTTTGATTTATTGGAAGTGTATATGTCTGAGTTTATTTGACCCGGGGGTCCTGAAAGAGTTGAAACACCGCTGCGCACGTTTTTGTTTTGTCAGAATTAAACGTTGAAAACGAGCCACACGAGTATGAAGACATTTTACATATAATAACAGCGTTATCAAAACCAGTTGAAAGACTTGTTGTCCTGCATTTCATATTGGTTTTACAAATAAGCATAGATTTACTTGTATTTAGTTTTAAACAGGTATGGCTCTTTTGGACTTCATCTTTACCAATATGCCGTGTTTATGGCTCTCTCAGCCAAAAAGGTTCCCGACCCCTGCCCTAGTGTGACATCATCACCAGTCACACGACCCCGAGCCGCTAAATGATGCTCACCTGGGCAGGATCTGGCGTCCGGCGGCGTCCACGGGCAGAGCCTCCCTGAAGAAGAGCGGCGGGTCACCGGGCAGCTGACCGCTCCTCACCGTGATGTTGCCCGGCGGGGGCGCTGAGGGGGCGGGGGCGGCGGCCATCACCCCCGTGCGCTGCTGGACGTCCAGGGACGGCTCCATACTGCCCTGACGCATGGAGGGCAGCAGCAGGTAGAGCAGCAGCGTGGCCAGCAGCACCAGCCCCAGCACCACCACACGGTTCCGGAAGAAGTTCATCCTCTGTGGGGCACACAACACGCACGCTCCTTAAAAAAAAACACTTTAGTCGCCAATCTGCTCGAAGATTACAAGGCCTTAAATTAAAAAAAAAAAAAAAAACATGATAAATTCAAACATACACTTGTAATACATTATTTCATCACCAGCTGGCAGCAATTATCTGCTCCTTTGCGTTTCCACAGCAGTGGGAGGACTAGGGGACTAACGAACTAACTAGGGGAGCCGCTCCAAATTTTAAAAAATTGATTTTTTTCAGATTTTGATAAAAACAGTAACATTTTTGCTCAAATTTCTAAGAGAAGGGTTGTCTGGTGGGTTGCTTGAATGTGGCGTGGTACATTTTTGTGATTGAAATTTTAACCCCTTCCTTTATTACACAATGCATCTTCTGGTGATACGTTTAATATAATGTTTAAAATTATAATACTTTTTTTTTCTTCATTTTTTAAATATTTTGATTAGAAATATTACGTTTAATCGGAAAAAAAAATAAGTAGGGTGAGCAAGTGTCCTCTTTTCCCCGGACATGTCCTCTTTTTACCTCGTGTCCGGGGCGTCCGGAAGGGTTTTACAAAGTCACGAAAATGTCCGGGTTTCACGCTTCTTCAAAGGACCGTTACATGTTCGCAAGCCGTGCTTTAAATTATTTGAGAATCAAATCGTGCGTCTCGTTTTGAAACCGACCGGTATTTCTTTATATATATATTTTTAAAGCAGCATCTCATAAAAATTATCTCACGCGCATTTTATGAGGAGGTCACCTTTTCAACTTTTTATTGGGTAATACTCAATGTCATCAGTAGTTTGATTGGTCTTTGTAACTGTCTGTGACGAGGGCGGGGCTTAGAGAGAGATGAAATGGCTGATGCTTCTCCAGGTTAACTCGTCTTAATGAGCTAATAAATTTGAAACTTTCTATATTATTAAATTATCTGTCATATAAAAATTTCCCACTACTATTGCTCACTAATAGATAGATATTACGGTTGTTGTTGTTGTTATTATTTGTATATATTGTTGAAGCTGGATTTTATAACAGAAGAGCTGATTTGTATAACACGGTTTCATATTAATAATGAATTAATCAAATTATTATTATTATTATACATTATTTATTTATTTAAAAAGAGTCTAGGACTATTTATTTGTTACAATTTTTTACAGATTTAATTTTTTTTATTACAGAAGTTAGTTTTGCACCATTGAAGCTTATAATCTCGAGAAGCCTGTCTGAATTAGTCTCGAGGCCGCGCCGGTTCTCCTCTTTTTTGGAAATCTAAACATGGTCACCCAAACTTAAGAGCAGCAGATTTAACCCTCGAGTCGAGATTTAACGACTAGACGTGTTGTTTTAAAACGACAATTGTAAAATGGACAGTGTTAGAAGCGCGGCTAGAAATGCGGGGATTCTGCAGCTGCACGCGAATTACGCAACTGTTAACGTTAAAACAGACACCGATTGCGTACCTACCTAATTAAAGTGAACTGCAGCGTTTGTTTCCAATAGCCGAAGAGTGTCTGGAAGTTCGTGATCGATCATAATTCGCCGGGATTCACGGGAGCGACGCGGCGAAACGTCCCACGCAATAATAGACTCGTGCGGAAACAAGCGCGCGCAACAAGGTTCCGCCCTCCGCACATTTACATGTACATCTTTATAAAGTTGTAAATATTTGTATGAAATCTGTGTAAAGATTAATAATAATCTTTCTCTGTGCGAAATGATGTATGATGTCATACCAGTTACACACGATTTAGGTAGTACACGATCTTTGTTTAATCATCACTCGGCCAGTCAGTTAATTGTCACGTGACGTGAATAATTTTAAAAGCAAATCTCGTGTCATTAAAGAACGTATTTTGGAGACTCAAATGTTAATACAACAACATGACTGTTTTTTTGTGATTGTGAAACGTAGAAGTTTTTGCAATACCCCCAAATTCTGTGTAGTTTAAATACTGTAGTTTGTCTGTGTGGGTGCAGTACAGTAAAGTACAGTACAAACCGGAAATGGAGGAAAGGAAGTGTTTTATATAAGCTTCCTTCTCACAATGTCGTGTGGATTGCATTGCGTAGTTGGCAGACAAGCGACATTCCAGCATTATTCACCAATGTGGGCAAACACGGAGGACGAGGGCCGGCTGGGGGTCTTGGGAGTGTGTTGAGGGAATAATAGTTGACCAAACACAGCTGAGACGGAATGTCTGGTTTGAGTTACAACACAAGGCTTTCTCTGTGCTGCCAGGCCGTAACGACCCCAGAAAAGAAGAGGACGAAAAGCAAACAAATAAGAGGACAAGTGAGACCAAGGGAGGTGGGACACGTCCAGTCTCAACCAATGTGTGAGTCTCAACTCAAGGTGCTGGAAAACATTCCTGAATTTTTTTAAATTAGACAATTAGACAAGTTCAGTAATCTTGACTCAACTGAACTCAAAAAGACAATTTGGTTTGACTTCATGCAGATTGACACTCAAAACCACAATCAAGCCAACAAATACTTAAATATACGATTTATTAAAACATATAAAACACATATTTACAGAATTTCCTGATCTAAGCGACAACGAGAGTGTGATTTCGATGAACTCTTGGTGGACAGAGGCAGAATCAGCGAGAACGAGATGAAGAATGAAGAGATTCACAGATTTCCTTCCTTTACACTTTACACACGTTCACACTCTTCTCAGGGAGACACAGAACACGAGGACGTCGCTTTACAGTCTGCAGCACAAACATTCGCACAAACGTGGAAAAAAAAACAGTTAAAGCTGAAAACAATAAAAAGTACAAAACAAAAGTGTGTGGAACCTTTACAAAGGCGCCACAATACTGATATTAAAAAAAGCCACCGTAGACGAATCCAGTCACGAATCACTGAAGCTTTTAAGAACATCAGCAACGATTAAAAAAAAAAAAAGACACTGACATTCATTTTCCCACCCGGCGTCGTCACTTTCCAGCAGTGGCATTCCGAAGCATCTGGAGAACATTGTGGAATGTGTCTGTAACCCGCTGATATCTCCTCCAGCATTCCCGAAAGGTTTGCCAAACCCGCGAGACTCACTGAGCACGCTCACGTCTGGCCTTCAAGACTATCGAGTCAGATTAGAGCCAAAAATATCAAACGTACATTTTAAACGAAAATGCTTCACATTTATGTTTGGTTTTTTATTTTTACCGCTCGAAATCTTCACGCTATCGTTTGAAACATTCAGGTTTTTTCGTTCACTTTTTTTTTTCGTTTGGATTTTTGACCCAAATTTCAGGGGGGGGGCGGAGCTTACCATGATTGGCTGGTGAGAATGTAATTGACAGTTGCATTCCCGGTTAGAATGTGATTGACTGGAATAGTGGGAGGAGTCTAGCGAGCGCTTAAACACAATTATAATCGGAACATCATCGTCGGAGTATTTATGCGTTTGTAGTGACACGTATACAGAGGTTCACGTTATATTCTAGTCAGCA
>MU204413.1:9550311-9595271 GCA_017309775.1 Paedocypris sp. Pulau Singkep
TCACTCTATAACTCACTCATTCACTCCTGTTCACTCTTGATATATTACTGATCTTTTAACCCCCTACTCCTCAAACCGTGCTCTCCGTTCCTGTGGTCAGTCCCTCCTGAAAATCCCCAAAACTCGGCTGAAGACCCGGGGAGACGTGTCTTTTCAGGCCGTAGCTCCCAGACTGTGGAACGCCTTGCCTCTCTCATTACGGACAATGCATTCGGTTGATGGTTTTAAAAAACAGCTGAAGACACATTTATTCAAGCAGGCTGTTAGTTGACAGCGTTTTAGGCTCTGACTGTTTTTTTATGATCTTTTATTTCGTCTTTAGTTTTATACTGTTTGGGTTTTATCTTGTTGATTTTATGATTTTACTGTCTTTTGTCTCTTACACCTTGTAAAGCACTTTGTGATTCTGTCTGAGAAAAGTGCTATATAAATAAAATTTACTTACTTAGTTACTTACTATCTGAGAGTTTTCAACAAGACTCTAGTGAATATAGCTACATGCGGCAATTGCAGGGTTAAAGGTGTAAATTCATTTTTGATGAAAAATTAGTTTATGAATTTGAGTCATTTTATTGGTTAGCGATGATTAGGTTTTCTTTTTAACACTTCTTTTTTTTAAACTACTATAATACTTTTTAATTGTTCCTTGTTTAATTGTCTTTAGTTAAAAATGTGTGATCAGCGTTTTCAGCTAGACCAAATATCAGTGCCATACTTTTGCCACACAAATATACAAGTGTTCGCTTTACTGTGTGTGTGTGTGTGTGTGTGTGTGTGTGTGTGTGTGTGTGTGTGCATTTCACTGGATGCGTTAAATGCAGAGCACCAATTTTGATATGGTTCGTAGTGGCCTTATTAACAATCACAATGTGTTCACTTTTCCTCAATAAAATTTACTATTTTTTTTTTTTTAATTATGACTGGCTTACCTATTGTTTTCTTTAGTCAAAAACAGTGTATTACAGTATTGTAACAAGTGTTTATTTTGTGTTGAGTTTACATTAATTTACATTTTATACTTCAATATTCAATATCACATGATTCTATACATATTCGTATTATTAATAATTGTTCATAATAAACAATTATTAATAATACATAATAATTATTATTTGTGATTAATCACGATTAATTTGGTTGGGGAAGTGCGATTAACTAGTTAAAAAATTAATCGTTTGACAGCACTAGTATGTATAAATATCAAAATATCCAATGTATAAAAATATCTAGCAGTTAAAAATCCAATAAACAAAAAGGGAAATGAAAAAAAAAGTTATGTTTTGAAAAAAAAAAACCACACACACTAGTTCGGTTTTGAATCATACGCCCAAACACACCTATAGAGATTGATACTATTAATAAAATGAGTTTTCCTTTGCTAATCCTCATGCTGAATGCTTGATTGAATGTACATTTTAAAACACCGTATATTACTGTAAAAACGACGCCAGCCAGCTAAATGAACCCTCACCTCGGTTGAGACAGTTAAAACTGTGAAAAGCGCCCTACAAACACTCACATTATTATCATTATTATTATTTATTACCTCAGAGAGCAGCAGAAGTTCCGGAGGAGATCCACCGGGGGTCGTGTCGCTTAGGTAGATGGGCTTGGTGTAGACAAACACGGGGCGGGCCGAGCCCTCGCCCACAGACGCCAGCCTCATGCCCTCCTTCACCCGATTGCGCACAAACTGGCGTCCGGAGGCTTTGTCCTTCAGGAGCTTCCCCATGTATATGGAGGGGAACAGAGCCGTGCTCTCCGTCCACAGCCAGTTCAGCTGCTGGTTCCTGGTCAGCTCTATGTCGGGGCAGTGCCCGGTGTAGTTCAGCAGGTCACTCTGGTAGTGATGGTTGTAGCAGTCGGGGAACAGGTAGAAGCCCCACAGCTGCTGCGGCCTCAAGCTCTTGGCCAGGCGAAGCGTCTCCAGCATGTATCTGCGCGCCGACAGCTCAAACTCCTGCTGGGACACCCTGGCCACCTGATCCGGGCTCCACGAGGGGTTCTTCTCCAGGACCAGCCTGCGAGAGCGCTCCCGGTAGACGTCCTTGGTGCCCCAGTTGCGCTTCCACAGCGGCCTCCACTCCTCCCAGTCGATGACCGCCAGCCCTTTGACCGTCAGATCCTTGATGTACTTGCTGACGTCCTCGGGCATCTTCTCCAGGTGTCGGGTCAGGCTGGCGGACTGAGGGAGGCCTCCGTTCACAGCCACGCCGTCCGCGTCGAAGTAGGGGTACGAGCCCAGGCGCTCCTTGTAGAAGATGGTGAGGTTCTGGCGGGTGAAGCCCTCGTTGGGAGAGGCCACGATCTGGAACTGGTCCAGCTGGAAGAGCACGCCGTGGCGGGGCCTGCAGTCCTCCGTGGGCGCGTTCCAGGCCAACAGCAGCGGCTTGCCCGAGTACAGAGGCCAGCGCGTGTTCTTCAGCTCCTGCGCCTCCACACACCTCCACAGGAGCAGCCACAGCAGGAGAGAAGAGTGCCAGATGCTCCTCATTTCAGACCTGGAACGCAGACGGTGGTTAATAAACGGACTTTCTTTTCCTGTAGATCAGGGTGTCAAACTCATGTTCACCGAGGGTCACATCAGCATAATGTCTGTCCTCAAAGGGCCGGATGTAACTTACTAATGTAACTACATGTAATCAAATGTATTGTCCAAATGTAACTGCTCTTTAATGTTAAACAACCGTGAGACACCTGGCCATCCGTCCCTGGTCCTGAAATGGCCAGGTGTCCCACACAACTCATTATTTATCATAACTCTGACAATTGCAGTTGTGTAGAAAACCTGTGTTTGCTTGTTGCTCTAACATAAATCTTTTTACATTTTGTCAGCTTATGAAAAGACACATAACTCCATTAATGAAGGATCAAACTGTCCAAGTGAATAAAGAAAAATAACATAAAACTGTGGAAACACTGCAGCTACCGTGGTCAAAAGGCATTGTGGGAAATGTAGTTTTTGGTCAACACACGCTCTTAATTTATTTTTTGGTGTTTGTTTTTACACACTTAAAACTTTTAAGCTCTCGTGGGCCACATTAAATGACATGACGGGCCACATCTGAAGTTTGACACGTGTGATGTAGATCAAGGGACTCAATGTGATTAAGTTGATTTACACAGAAAGTGTGAAGTTTACTGTACTAATATAATATAAATCATATAAAACACTGTAAACAAAATATCATCTGAATCATTCATATATCTACATATTCTCTCTCTCTCTCTCTGTACTTTTTTGTACATTTTAACATTATTTGATTGCATTTTTATCTTGATAACTTTGTGTTTTTATTCATATTGTATCTTCATATCTACTGTTTTTATCGTATTTCCATCCTTTACCATCACCTTAATTGTATTTCCCTCACCACTATGTTTAAATGCTGGAACCGATTAAAAACACATTTGCCTACATGCTGTACCACGTACAATATGCATGTGACGAGTAAAATTTGAATTTGACATTTACAAAACTACACATTCCTACTTTAGCACAAATCAAAGTCAATGACGTTAATAACTGTAGACGGGAACCTTTACAATGACTAAACGCATTACAATGGCGGGTAAAGGCTCAACCAATCAAAACAGCAGATGTGGAAAACAAAACAACTGTGTTTAGACTAATGATTCAATGTTGTGAGAAAACAGCTTCCGGTTCGAACTCTTAAACGATTACATAAACGAACTGTTGTAACGTTAAGACCGACACTGACCTGCTCGCGCGCCGGCTCCACACAGCGATCATGACGCGCGTGACCGGTCCATATAACGCCGTTATAACGCCGTCTTTAAACACTCGAGCGGTCTAAACCAAACGGCCCGTTATCATCGTGTCCACGTGTGTGAGGCTTCGTGCTCATCTGGATCATCTGGATCGGAGAATGAACGTGTGCATAGTTCGGCCCTGGGTCAAAAATGTTGCTAGACGTATAGAGGGGGGCGTGTTAATTTGCATGTCGGAAGTTAGCGATTGGTGTCTAAATTTTAACTCTACTTTTGTTTTTATGATTATTAAAAAAAGATGTACAAATATGATTTGGTGGCTTACATTGGGTATTTGCTGTTAAAAGTCCAAATTTTACGCGCTTCCGCTTCAGCCCCCCCTCCTTGCGCGTAAAAAATGGTTTCGTCCGCCCTTCTCCGTTAGGGATGAAGAAGCTCAGCTGAGTACGAACTCGTGTCGCTTTTGCTTGTGGTTTTCACTTATAAAGTTATCCACCGCCGATTTCTTTGCATTGGATGTTTATTTAATTGTGCCATTGGAATATTTATATAGATGGTTTTATTTCATTGTTTCATTATAGAGACGACAGAAGTTAATTCTGATTGCAAAGTATGCAAAACCGACTTTAAGCGAAATGAAAAGTATGCAAATGAAAGCCAGTATTTATTTAAACACTCCACTTTTACGTGTACTTTATCAGAGAAAGCATACATTTTCTCCAAGTCAGCTGACATCCAGAAGGCCTTTAACATTTTTTAAATTCCCATTTTTCCAAATCCCAATGAAAACAAAGCACCTGTCTGTCTGTTTGTCTATCCATTTAGTTGTCTGTCTGTCTGTCTAGACAAAACATTTTTCCCCCTTCATTCTTAAATGTCATTGCACAATAGAACAGGGCAATAAATTATATAAAAATTGTAGCCTGAAGTGTAAAACAGAACGTACAGTTATACAAAAGCACAGTATGAATATACAGAAGTGTCTGTTATTATTATTATTATTATTATTATTATTATTATTATTATTATACAAAACCGAAACCGGCAAATCTGATGCTTCTTTTATAAACTCTATGGACCTTCACAGGAAATGCAAATTATTGTAAGTCGCTTTGGATAAAAGTGTCTGCCAAATGACTCTGAAGTAAAGTAAAGTAAAATAAAATGCACGTTGACAACCGTGGAACGTCGAATCCCGCCGTCATTTCCCCCCCGCAGACGGGCGAGTAACTGATTAACCCGTCTGATCTTTACAGATGCTAATGCTCCAAACGAGACCATTAACCGCGAGAACAAAAGCTTTTCAGGCTGAAACTGTGAGTGTAAAGGACGGAGAAGCTCCTCAAAAGGTCCACGTTACTGTGAAGACTGAAGAGGATGGACCAGAGGAAGGCTGAAGGTCACACAGGTCAACGTGCCCGTTACTATTGGAGACCAGATCTGAATTGGCCCCTGGTGTGGATGATGGAGAACTTCTCAACATTAAGGGCTTTCGAGATGTTCCATAGACCAACCCAAACCCTGAAAAGTTCCGCATGGTTGGAAAAGCGCCTTTTTACCGGCCAAAACAAGGGAAAAAAAGCCAGATGAACATCTCAGTTGATTGGAGATGTTTGTGTAGGTTCTTTCTTCCATTATTTGAAAAATTTGACGTCCACTGAAGACTATCACGGTGTTTTAACTTCCACGAATGAATCTGTGTCTTCAAAGTGCGAAACTAAACCCATGGTTCATCTTAACAAACCCTGAATATCCAACACACCAAACACTGTGAGTGTGAAATACCTTTCAGAACAGCTTCCTGGCTCCGAGCAGACAGGTGTCCTCAGAAGATCCAGCGCTGGGATTCACACCTGCTCCAGCTCCAGTCTTCCAGAAAGCACAGCTGCTTTGGGAGAGACACGCTTATTATGCTGCAGTAGCCACGCCCCCAAAGACCTCCCCCAAATTCCAGACCCTCCTCTTCACCGGACTCTCGGCACCTGGCCAGATTCCCGACCTTTCCTCTCCACCGAGGATTAGATCAGTTTCATGTGATCAGCTTTATGGGTTTAAAAATGGATCACGTATTGATTCCTAGTATCATCATCTTGACAACAGGGATTTTTTTTTTGTAAATTGAGTCATAAATGTATAATAAAAACATTTAAAACTATCTATCTATCTATTTATCTATCTATTTTATATATACAGCTATTACACACATACACACACAATAAATATTTAAATATACAGTGTAAAGTGTATTTATATACATAGTATAATATAAAATATAGTAGCTCAGGATTAATTAGGATTAATTAATTAATTTTAATCCTAGCAGTTTCAAAACATACAATTTTACATTTCTTTGTCAATTTCATTCTTTATATTGCACAAACAGCAGTAAATTGCTGTTTGGTGCCGCGTTACAATAAAAGTACGAAAACGTCATCCATCCACACCAGTAGAGGTCAGTGCCAAAATCTGTGAAAGAAAAAGCAAAAAGTGACAAATCTATTACCAGTAAACGCAAACTATTCATTTAGCTTAACAAAACATCATGTAACAGTGAAAAAGTAACATAAATATTAATAATGATAACAATAAAATTCTCCAAATAGTTGCCACAAGTTCATAGTCGAACTTAACCAAGACGGAATCAAGAGTCTGAAATGTTCCTCAAACAGAGACTTGAATAGTTAGCTTAAATATAGCTTAAATAGCTTGAGAAATCGCTCCAGAAAAATCAATGAAAAATAAAAAAAAAAAGAAAAGATTTCCGTCGCGTTGCGTCTACCAATCACACGACTGATAACCTGTACACAACTGAAGAGATCTTTTCTTTTCTTTTTTTTCCTGTTTCCTGTTCTCTGCTGACTCAGGCTTCTGAGGGTCTGAAGAGCAAGCGAAGAGCAAACGAAGAACAAACCGAACCTCTGAGCTCCGCAAGAACTGGAAGCTTGAGAAAACACACAGTCCAATGTTCCTCCGAGCCTCGTGGAGGAAACGCTCAGCTGGACCAGAGTCTGTTCCTCTCCAGGAAACTGTGACTCTGCAGGTCGGGACGAGGAAAGGAAGGAAGGAAGGAAAGAAAGAATGTCAGGCGTCCTGGCACAGCGAGAGTCCGTGCGTCAGAGAACTGAAAAGCTCGGGATTCTGGGGAAAAAAACACAACGTTTCTGAGATAATCAGCGTTACGATCTCATCAGTTTACGGATCAACTGGGAATTGGGAACGTTCCTTTCTCAAAGGACGTACAAATGTTGGGGCCTGATGAGCCTGAGGTGGCCATTATCGAGAATCTGAGAGCGATTATGTGAAGAAACCAGCCATTAGGCGTGAGAGGGAAAAGGTGTTGTCTGTTTATTCATATTTTAAATATTATTTGCACGTGGCGTTTTAACGAAGCCGAGTTCCCCAGCTACCCCCATAAAAAACCATGTGATTCTGTCAACGTTGAAAACAACACCACAAGTTATTAAACTGTACGATTTAGCTTAAAAAAAAAATTAAAATTAGATGTAGTTTACACCGCTTTGTAGCAATTATTAATGCCTCTATTCTGTTACTAAGACAAACACTAGCATGCTAATTCACAGCAAGTTAGCACCATGCGTCTTAGCATCTATTTTCTGTTTCCGGTGTGGCCTTCATTTTTTTTTTACTTTTTACTTTTAAGTATCACCTTTAATTGATATTTAAATATTTTAGTGAATTGAAATAAAAATAGCAATTAAGCAAAATCTGAGACAAATTTGGAGCCTGATCAGTAGCATGCTAGGCTAATGCTACGCTACCTGGCGAAATTCCTTTTCAGTCATCTAAGCTCAAATCTCAGTTGTATAATTGCAAGAAACATTCACGTTCTTCTTTTTAAATATGTTCACCGCATTAAGCACTAGGGTTACGCAGTGCAGCTCAAAGTGGGCGTGGCTACACATGCGGGGCCACGATAATTTACATACATTTATCACAAGGAAAATATGAGAGATTAAAATGATTTCTATAATTGAAACGCAGTCCTTTAAAATAATAATAATAATAATAATAATAATAATAATAGTAATAGGGTGGCTAAAATATTTGTCGATTTTTGCAGTAATATTATGGAAACAGCACATCCTTAGAATGGAAACTAAATAGAAACTAAAGTTTTTATATAGCCTGTTTCTAATTTAAAAATATAGAGTTGCAATTTACTATTTATTCAACATACATATGTAGAACTTGTGCAATAACGGTAATTATTCTTTTAATATGAATATGTATATATGTTATTGTATTTATTTTATAACAATTAAGATAGAACGCTGACGTTTCCTGACTTTTAAGCGTTCATCAGCTTTTATTCAACAATTATCTTTAAAGTCATACAAATGGTACATTTTGTGAACATTCGTTGAAAATGTTTAAACTTCACCAAACTTTATTCTTTACATTCTTCATTTTATTTTAGTATTATTGGCTAATTACCACTGTTACATTCTAAGACAGATATCTGATTTTTACTTCCCGATGTGGCCAGAACGTGACGTAATTATATATCGCGCAATGTAGGAAATCCTGATGTGTAGGACAGAATTTTAGAACACCGGCATTGATTCAAAACGGGACGCGCATTTTCAATCTCAAATATGGGACGATTCCGTATTTCAAGGGGCGGGTGGAGACCCCATTTAGCACATCAGGGCCAAAAAGCGCCACCTGCTAACACTAAATCGGAAAACTCTGATGCCACAGGAGTAAAAAAAAAAAAAACAACTTAAAATGAAGGTGAAATGAAGTATAAAAGGCTTAAAAGGAGAGGTGACGTGATGCAGGAAACAGGCAGTTAGCCACTTCAAGCAGAGGGATCTACAGAGCCGCGCCCGTCTCTCGGGCTCCAGCTAAAAGCCTCTCTGAGGACATCTCTGCCCATGTCTCCACACGCTTGGGCTGCGGGTGGTTGTGAGAGCATTAGAAATCCTTAAGGGCGAAATAATGGACATTGATTGCAAACTTCTCCAGTAACATCCGAAGAGCTCAACGATGGTCTGAGGGTCACGGATGTGGTGATCGTGGAGGTCAGTGGAGTGAAGGAAAGCCAGCGTCGTCCTCCTCCACAAAGCTGACTAAGATGTTATCCTTCCATCCATCATCGTGTTTGTCAAACGATTCATTTTTTTTGACTAGTTAATCGCGCTTCCCTGACCAAATTAATTGCGATTAATCGCGATTAAATGACTGACGCTTGTCATATTGGATATTGAGTTGCAATATGTAAATTAATGTAAACCCAACACTAAAAAATCACTTGTTTAAATACTGTAAAATAATTTAGTATAATTTTTGTTCAATTTGTAATGCTTTGCTTTTTAACCCTCCAAGATCGAGTCACACTTTTTTAAGATAAAACACAAATAAAGTCAATTTTGGTCTTATAAGTGCTATATATAGGTTTGAAGTACCTATTTTTTTTTTTTTACGTTACATTCTTAATAAAAACAGGTTGTTGTGTTTTTTTTTTTTGTAAAAATAATAATAATAAAACTAAAACATGAAGCGTGTTTAGCTGAAAACAAACAGTAACTTATTAAATACTTATCACTCTAACATGAAACATATGTCTAAATAAAGCTTAGAATGTCTGTTTTTAAAAAAATGTGTAAGGAAATCGAGTGTTGTCTGTTTATCTAATCCGTATGAATCTAAAGCTTCGGCTTTTTAGACCAAGGAAGTTATTTGCAGTTGAAAAGGTACTTTGTCTGTGCTGAGAAGAGAAAAGTAGGTCAGTGTCTATTAAAACACTCAAACACTTTGCGCCTAAGTGACAACACCTGAACTCAATGACTGTGAGCTGCTGATCTTAATGAGCCGCACCTGGAGACAGTGTGCAGCTCTCTTGGTTCTATTCATTGAGCGTTGCCAAAACGAAAGTAAAAAAAAAATGCAACTGTGATTAATGGCGTGAAAAATAATTGACGCAATTAAGCACCTAAAATGAATCATGTGCGTTAATGCGTTAACTTTGACAGGACTACCGTTTACCTTAAAGCTGCTCGTGGTTGGCATTCGAGTGGCACCACAGTGAACAGGAAACACCTTGAGGAGAGAAATGGCTCAAACTCTGACCACAAAAGACGGACTGAAGTGGCGCCTTTGAACTAAATCGCTTCGTTTTCCCTCGAAAAGGCATTTCTGGCAGAAGGCCTTGAGGACGATTGAAGCTTCCTGCAGTCACGTGGTTCTTGTGTTTGTAGATCAAGGACTATAACACGGGGAGCGTGGAGGGATCTGTAGGTCACCTGGAGGACAAGGTCAGCCGGTGCTGCAGGAACACTCTCCGAGAGGAACGATAAGAACAGTTTGTTTTGCTGTGGGATGAACTCATGATTCAGAGACAAGGAGATATATTGCTTTCGCTCCAGCGCAGTAGTAAAGTTCAAGCGAGGGGCAGGACGTTCCTCCACGTTTCTCGTGGCAAAAGTGACAAAGTTTTAACAAGCTTCAACGAAAAATCTTGACCATCTTTGCGTTCTTGGAGTTCACGCATGATGATGATGTTAAAAACGCGTCTATGTTTCAAACGCTCAACATCTCCAGGCAACTTTTAAAAATGGCAACTTGTTTCTAATTGACGGAAAAGGTTCAAATCACATGTGCAAAACAAAAACAATTGTGGTGTAATTCGCTGCATTTTTGGAACATCAATTTTAGTCAATCAGACCTTGTGCTTAAAAAATATAAAATAAATACAAACAGGCCACAAAACTTTTCATTGAGAGAGAAAAAAAAAAACAAAGTCAAATTTTGAAAAAAAGTTTGAATCATGTGTGCAAAAAAAACAATTGTGGTGTAATTCGCTGTATTTTTGGAACATCAATTCTGGTCAATAAGACCTTATGCTTAAAATAAATAAATAAATAAATAAATAAATAAATAAATAAAAACAGGCCTCAAAACTTTTCATTGAGAGAGAAAAAAAAAAACAAAAAGTCAAATTTTGGAAAAAAGTTTGAATCATGTGTGCAAAAAAAACAATTGTGGTGTAATTCGCTGTATTTTTGGAACATCAATTCTGGTCAATAAGACCTTATGCTTAAAATAAATAAATAAATAAATAAAAACAGGCCTCAAAACTTTCATTCAGAGATAAAAAAAACGTCAATATTTCCTCCAAATCAACACTCAGACACGCCGTGGTACACAATCCAAGGTGGTATTTCCTTTAATGCCTTCAGCCCGATTCGTCTATAATAAATAAAAGGAGTTCGACAACAGTGAGAGGGGGCGGGGCTTCTCACAGTGCACCTCAGCCGTCCAATCAGAGGCAAACAGCAAGCTCAGCCAAGTGAACAGCCATTGATTCGCTCACTCCGGACCAATCAGATCAACAGAATCTCCATGCAACATTTAGGCCGTGAAGCTCGTCTCTTCTCTTTGTGACGTCTGATAAAGTCAAACATTCCCTACTTCTATGGCAACATAAATCTGACAAAACGCGCGCGCACACACACACACACACAGAATTACCGCGTGGGCCGCATAGCCCATAATAGTCTGGCAGACATACGTATGGAGGACGAGAGAACTAAAGAGTCATGGCGTCTCGGTCAGGCCTGGGGTCACAGGTCAGCGTCTCTCCCCGCCTACACGCACCGAGCCCTCCAACCAGGTGGGGGCGCTGCACAGCTGGCGTGCGAGGACGGAGTCTCCAAGGGTGAGAGCCACAAGGCCTCAGGCTTCACAGAGCACCACTGGAAAGTCAACGTGGATGCACGGATGCTCCAACTGAACCATTCCCTGCGGAGGAGAGAAGACGCGCTGAATAATAATAATTCATTCAAACTTTTTTTTATTGCCGCCTTTCACGACACTCAAGGCCGCCTTACATGACACACAACATTCACACGCACACCATTTGCCCGGTGAAATAGCTTAAGGATGCTTCCTTCTGAGAAGATTACCTCAGAATTCATTTTTTTATTATTATTTATTATTATTATTAAATTAATATTGTTGTGCATTTTGTTTTACTGTAGACACGACACATACTGTCAGTTTAATAAGGGTTCCGCAGAACTGCGGCGCGATTGACCTTTATTGACCTTTCCGCAAAATCCATATGGATTTTCCAAACTATATTTCGCTTTTATTAACTTCTTTGATAAAAGTTCTTGGTTTAATGCTGGACTTCTTTTATTTTTCTTTTAAATTATAGTCATTACATTCAGAATAAGATCCAGACTCAAAACCACAATAATTTCCATTTTTCCACTTTTATATAAAACATGTACAGTCCGTGTTATTACTGTCTATTTAAAGTAGAGCTGCACAATTCATCGCTAAAAGATCGCGATCTGGATTCTATCCCTTCACAATCCTAACCAGCATTTACACGATTCTGACAAACTCTCTGATCTACCACCAGCGGTTTCTGTCTGACACTCGTCTACTCGCATTGAGCGAAACTCAGCCGTGTGCGATCATTTAAATATAAATAAAGGATTGCATTAGTTGCATTAGTGCATTAGTTCTGTGGTATTTTGGGGTGTGGCCTCTCGTGGGCGTGATGACAGCAGCGATCATGTGATGCTAATTACCTGCACTAAAACAGTGTGTGTGAGTCAGGCAGCAGTCGAGTTAAAAAACAGATAAATAAACGGGGAGAATGAGTGATTAAACACAACGATAAAGTAAGTCTGATATCAACTCCCACATTTACTACCTGAAAAAGGATTTTATTCTAAAGTGTGTGTGTGTGTGTGTGTGTGTGTGTGTGTGTTTACTGCGCTTTCAAACCAGAAGACGACACTCAGCAAACCACACACAGCAAACATCTACAGCTGAGGACACAATTATTAGAACTGGGCTAATCATTTTGTCCTCAACAGTACATAATACTGTGCATTTTTTGAAAAGGTGATTTTTTTTTATTTTCTTTACAGCATTACTGTTACATTACACTAGATTTTTCATTCCTTTTATTTACATTTGAAATATAAGTAATATCTGTTATTATATTGACGTTTGACAACCTGATTTTCAGGGTTAAATATTTAAAATAATTAAATATCAAGAAAGAATCGTGATCTTTATTTTAACCAAAACTGCCGTGATTCTCATTTCATTCAAAATCGTGCAGCTCTAATTCAAAGTAAACACACGTTTAAAGCTAAACACACTCTTTAAATTGCGTTGAGTGACAGTAAATCTCACCTGAGGTATGAGATTCTTCTGGATTCGCTTTAGTTTGGCTTTCTTGCGGCCGTTTTTCATGACTACGGTTTCCTCGTAGAACTCGTGGGCCAGATCGCCGTCCTCGTCGAAGAACAGGGAGCTGCACACACACACCTCATCAATACAGGTCACATGATCAGGTCCCGCGTGGTCATATCTACCTGCGGCGCGTGAAGACGAAGGGCGTGGCGCTCCGGATGCTCCGCACTCGTGCCAGGCTCTGGTCCGGCCCGTCTTTAGGAGCTTCATCTCCGGCACCGGAACCAGAGAACGGCCAGTAACCTTTACCTTTGGATCCGCTGCCGCCCATTATGGACCGCCGAACATTATCCGCGTCTCAGTCGGACTGAAAAAACAGGAACACGAGTGTCGTTTCAACACATAAAGTAATAAATGACACATTTATTGATAAGAGTCTGATAGTGTCGTATATGGCCACTTTACGATAGTGGGAACCCTAGTCATAAAGACGGTTTATCAGTATGTAAGTGGAAATCGGTTGTGCTGGATCAGGGGTGTGCAAACTTTTTGATTCGCGGGACCCATTGTGTTCGAACATTTGGCAAAGGAGTCGGACCAGGCTGCCTGGTCCAGCAGCTGTCAATCACACTCTCAACAGCCAATCAGAGTAAGCCCCGCCCCCTCGTGAAACTAGTGCCAGAAGTCCAAACACACAGACAAAAGAAATGGACGTAAAAAATCTGAAGCGGAATCAAAGTTTCAAACCAAAACGTGAAGATTTGCTTGTTTTCTTAGAAATTTAAGTTTGATATTTCTGGCATCTATAGAAATAAATATAAAAAATATACTAGTACATTTCTGTTACGTACATTTTGCGTTTCAATTTTTGCATTAAAAAAATCTGACTTCCATTTAATTTTTACAAGTTCGGCACGCCCGATTAAAACATTTAACCGGCTGGTGTTTGCCCACCGCTGTGCTAGCATGTTCGTTTCGCAATATCGATCAAGCACTGAGGCCTAAACAATCAGTGTGTGTCACTCGGTTTCTGTGTTCGACTATTTCCCACACAGACATTTGTAGTCAAACACAAGAGTTTTTCCTCTTGTTCATAAATTCTTAAAAACAAGAGTGTTGTCAGCTAATGTTGACGATTATTGATCCGGAATGATGCCAACTCTAGATGACACTTCAAAGACATTACTAATCAAACACAGAGCGATCACTCCAATCTCTCGTTTACGACCCGAATATCGCGATATCACATTGTTCTTGTAAACGTGAAAATACCTGCTGTCGTTCTACTTGTTACACATTTGTTAAAATCACAACACATACAAATAAGACACACTTTTCCTAACGGTTTACAAAAATCGTCCCAGTTAGGATGCAATTTTGTAATAGCGAACAGAATTGTAACAATAACGCGACGAGTGAAATAATACACAGACAAACACTGATTAGAAATGTTTTCATTGGCAGCTTTATCGGGATTTAAATCGCGCGAGTCTTGCGTTAGCTCGATGCTAAAGTGATTGACATCACCATGATGCCCTACAATCTGTGTCTGTCACGTCACAACGCGTCTAGTAATCATGACACTCACGTGCTCGAAGCCCCTCGCCGTTATACGAAGCAGCGCAGCGACATTAATGCGGAGAAATTAAAGAGTCGATCTGATTTTTAGTGCGAAAAGACAAACACGAGCCGCAGCAGCGGGACAGTGAATCCTGGCACATTCAGCCTCCGCAGAAACCGGAAGTGACTAGTGAAACGCCTAATGCGCTCTTAACGTGTAGAATAAAAGTCTTTTAAGTTCGTCAGAAAACGTGCTGAAAAAGACCGTTTATTGGATGAACATGAATGAGTTTCGTGTACATTATCGATTAAAAATGTGTGATATATATGCTTAATTAAATATTCTAACAGAAATTGTTTGAACGATTTGTTATTTTGCAACTTTATGAATCGACACGGGACGGGGTTTTGTCCCGTATTTGTTATCGTTGCTTTAAAAGCAGCGTTTCATGCTAAAAAATCCCTTGCGCATTTTATGAAGATTCTCCTTTTCTACTTTTGATTGGTTAATGCGCAACATCACCAATAGTTTGATTGGTCTTTAGTGAAGAGGGCGGATCTGCCAAGTGTCCGACACTTTTTCATTACGTTCTTACATGACACACTATTTTATACAACATAATGCCCATGTGTAAGTCAAATCAAATGAATTGCAACTCTCTATATTTAAAAAAAATTGAAATAGGCTATATAAACGTTACTAGCTATTCTATGGATCTGCAGTTTCCATTGTTATACTGCAAAAACAAAGGTTTTCACACATTTTTAGCCACCTAATTAAAATACTATTACTGTATTATCTTTACATTAGTATGTTGATGTTGTTGGTAAAAGATAAAAATCGACTGCACTTCAATCAAAGAAATTATTTTCAACGTCTTATATTTTAAGTATGCAAAGCGATGTTCCTTGGCCCGCCCCTTTAGCCACGACCCCTTACTATTCGGTATTAAAACTGGCAACCTAAGGCTCCACCCATTACATAACGTTTTAAACAACCAAACTGTGCAACACGCCATTCGACAATAAAAAAACTTTTAACTTAATTTTATTCCAGTGAAAACATATCACAAAATATCAGTAGAAGCTAAAAAAGCTACCGATCCGGATAGAATTAAATAAAGTCACAGTGATCTTTTAATACGGTCAGTAAAATAGAGATGCTTTTTGTCCACAGCCGCGGCGTTTCCTCACTGACGTCACACTCCTCGCCAACACACACACACACACACAGGCGCGTGTCTCTCTCCTCGTCCACCATCGCTTCTCCACACACTTTCAGGAGAAATCAAGAAACCAGCCGTTTTGGAATCAGGAAGTGTTTGTGTCAGCCGGGCGTGCTGGAGTTCTTCAGCGCCTCCTCCATCTTCTCTCGGGCCAGAGCGAATCGCCTCACGATCTGCCGGACGTGGTCTTCCTCCTCACGATGAAGAATACGCAGGAAGTTCTGCAGCTCCGGGAAGCTGAACGCGTCCCACTGAGGGAATAAATACACACGTGTACACACTTGGTTAGAAGTAGAGATACTAGAGTTAAAAAGTACTTCTTTTGTGGAAGTAAAAGTAAAATGCCCAATATTTTACTAATTTATACTATAATAATTTTTTTAGTATACATTTTTTTACTATAATATAATATTTTACTATATACTACTATTTACCCAAAATTTTTAAGTAAAAGTAGCGTTACTAATACTGATAAGCTTTGAGATCTCGAGCAGCTTTAATTTTCATATCCAATCACAATCATTTACCGTAGCTGGATTTGTCTGGATGTTTATTTTCAGATCGATTCAACATCGGTTTTGAAAAAGTAACGAACAGAAAGTACAGATATTTGCTTAAAAAATAAGAAGTAGAAGTAGAAAGTAAGCGGAAAAATAAATACTCTAGTAAAGTTAAAGTGAGCCAAATTTCTACTCAAGTAAGGTAAGGAAGTAGTTTTGCTTCGGACTCACGTTGACTTCTCCGCTCTCGTTCTCCTTCAGGACGAGACTCAGGACCTTCTCGCTCGGGCCGGCACACAGGCGCAGGAACAGCGGCCGCTCCTCGTCCGATAACTTCCTTAAGTACACTGCACAGAAACAACCATCGTTTGGAATGTTCATCTTTTCAAACTATTTCAAATTTTCGCTTCTATTAATGGCATTTTGTTGTATTTTATCACATTTACCATATGATTCATAATGATTTCGCATGTTCACTAAAATTTGCCCATCTTGCAATAAACAAAGTTCATTTTTTAAATGCAGGAAAATGCCATTTGTCGATATCTACCACTAGGGGCACTGTGGTGACATTTTGTCCCCTTTTTCAATTTTTTTTTTATTTATTTCAGACTCATAAATGATCCATAGTAGGTATAACATACAGCACAAACATAAAAGAGAGTGTAAAAATATGTTTATATTAAATTACATTTATATTATATCTATAATGACATTTATATGAATGTTTCTTTTAAATAAATGGATTTACTACATACATACGTGTTAATCAAAAATATTTTCATCGCTATTAATTGCTTCATGCTAAGAGTTCCTGGGATTTTTCTGCAGGACTATTTGGATAAAAGTGTCTGCACTTCCCCTCTGCAAAATGTTCCTTTTATTTGAAAACAAAATTAAAAATATTTAATAACATAAAGCTAGATTTTTTTCATTTATTTTCTAAATAAACATTAACCATTAAAAATAAATAACATTTTATATTACATAATTTTTTTATATAAATCTTTTATTAATATCGGCCACTAGGTGGCACTGTGGCCACCGTTTTTCACTTTCTCTGGTAATGAAATTATATATGAATGTTTTTTCTTTAAACAAATGCATTTTTTACATACATTTTTATGTATCAAACAATAGTTTCGTGGCTAATAATTGCTTTACGCAAAGAATTCACGGGATTATTTTGCAGGACGGAGTTCAGCCTTTAGCCTCGACAAAATGTGCTTTTTATTTGAAAAGAATATCTAAAAGTATCATCAAATAATGTATGTTTTTCCTTTTAAAAAACAAAGACCAAACGTTAAACAGATGAACAGAGGGTCAGTCAGACAGACCTTGGTTGTGTCGTTCACTGCGCTCGTAGAGAGAGAACTTGGCGGGGTTGTCCACCACGGTGAACTTCTTCAGCAGGGCCTGTATCACCTGACGTGCCCGTGTGCTGGAGCTGATGTGCAGGTGCTTGACCGTGTCTCTGGGCAGGTAGAAGGAGGTGCGGGGGCACAGCGCCCCGTCAGCCCCACTGTCCCAGCCCGAGGAGGACGGGGGCAGAGACACGGGGCGAGCCAGCTTGAACTGCACCTTAATGAAGCCGGTGTACGAGCCGTCACGAGCCTGCGGTCCAGACCAGAGAACACCATTAGGAAAACACTCCTCAAGAGCAACTTCTCAGCACGTGTAAGGCGCTTGTCACAGTTTTAACCCTTTACTGCATGTTGTATCACTGATGATACACTTTGTTTATTGTCAGATTACAGGGCCTTAAATTAAAATTCTGTTCCAAAAAACTTGGATCAATTCAAACATACACTTGTAATACATCATTTGATCAGCAGGTGGCAGCAATTAACTGCTCCATTGCTTTTTCACAGCAGTGACCACTAGGGGAGCCACTCCACATTTGGACATGTTGATTTTTTTCAGATTTTTATAAAACTAGTTTTTGAGGTCTAGGAGGGAGAACAGTAACATTTTTGAGAACATTCAAGAGAAGGGTTGTCAGGTGGGTTGCTTGAATGTGGCGTGGTACATTTTTGTGATTGAAATTTCAACCCTTTCCTTTATTACACATTGTATTTTCTGGTGATACGTTTAAAACAATGTTTAAAATTATAATAAAAAATGTGTTGTTTGTTTTTCCTTTTCATTTTATTTTTTTATTAGAAATATTATGTTGAATCGGAAAAAAAAAAAAACGTTTTAAGCTTACCGTCTGGAAGCTAGAAGTAATGTCTCAAAGCGCACAACACAGCTTAGGTGTTAGTCACGAGAAATAATAATAGAGGTTTATTATATTGTTTGCGTTTGGCGGTATTTGTCATTTGCGATTTGAGCTCTGGATACACACTCTGGATTGCTGGCAAACCATTTGCAGAGCGGGACACACAGACAAACACATTCACACACTCACTCACTCACTCACACCTATGTGGTCAATTTTCGTACAGAAAGAGAGATGTACAAGCAAAAAATAATAGAAAATGCTATTCAAGCTATTTTATTATTACTAATATACTCTTCATCACAATCTGATCCTCGTAGTCGACGTGTGGAAATCTGAAATCATTCCGGATTAGATAAGAAAAGATGGACTTTATTAATCCCACTAGATCAAGAGTGTCAAACTCATTCTCACCGAGGGTCACATCAGCATAATGTCTGTCCTCAAAGGGCCGGATGTAACTTATGAATGTAACTAAATGTAATGTGAAATAAATGTAACTGCTCCTTAATGTTAAACAACCGTGAGACACCTGGCCATCCGTCCCTGGTCCTGAAATGGCCAGGTGTCCCACACAACTCATTATTTATCATAACTCTGACAATTACAGTTGTGTAGAAAACCTGTGTTTGCTTGTTGCTCTAACGTAAATCTTTTTACATTTTGTCAGCTTATGAAAACACACATAACTCCATTAATGAAGGATCAAACTGTCCAAGTGAATGAAGAAAAATAACACTGAAATGTGGAAACACTGCCGCGGCTACTGTAGCTGAAAGGCATTGTGGGAAATGTAGTTTTTGGTCAATGCACACTCTTAATGTATTTCTTGGTGTTTATTTTTAGACACTCAAACCTTTGAAGCTCTCGTGGGCCACATTAAATGACACAGCGGGCCACATCTGGAGTTTGACACGTGTGATGTAGGGGAAATGTTTGTGCTCTTCAGCATCAAAAAACAAGAGATCGAAAGACGCTTTTTAACAGAAACGATTCAAGACAATTTAAATAACCACAGTGAAGGCAAAAATGCAAATATCAAAGAGAGCAAAAGCAGGAAACAACAATAAAGAGGTGGTGCAAAAATACAACTGTGCAAATAAAGTGGTGCAACTTGTATTCTCTCACCAGAACCATGAAGAGGTTACTGTTGACCTGAGCGTTATATTCCTTCACTTTCTGCTGTATTTCACCGGCCGACAGTTCCTGCTTCCTCCAGTCCACCGGCTCGTCCTGGAACACACGTGTAATACACTAAATCACCACCAGGGTCACAAAATCACAGGCCTGAGGAGATTGTCTTTACACCATCCACACACACACACACACACACACACACACACACACACACACACACACAGACACACTCCTAGTTCTTGTTTCTATCTTCACTCGTAGGACACGGACACACCCTTTTCCTGAAGGAGCAGACAGGAAGTGGGAGTTCACACTCGCCGACACCAACACAGGAATATTCTCCGTTCATTCGGAAACTTTAAGGGCAGGAATTCTCAGGCACTAATGATAATTCATGAAGCCGTATCACTTATCACTTTACCGTGAAGCTGTAGACTATGCAAATAATACGTATGAATAAATAAATATTAAATGTGTGACTTAAAAATAATTTAAAAACCCTACATTTACACAAAACACTTTCTAAAACACGAGGAAACTGCTAAGATAAATATATAGTGAAATACTGAACATGTGTTTATTTGAATTAGCGAAACAAAAGAGCTAAAAGGGTTAATAAATGTACTAAAATAAACAACAGTTGTAAATTGTATTGTTTTTTTAGGGATTAAAGATAATAATAAAAAGACGTAGGGTTAAAAATAAAAGCTTGGTCGTTTCGTAAAAAAAATCGTAATTACGCTGAACGCTATTCGGCATGACCTCATCCGAAGAGGAAACCCCCACCACGCGTGCGCGCGCAGACACACACACACACACACACACACGCACACGGGACAGCGCAGCTTCTCACCGGTCAAAACTACACCAAAGCCCGTCTCTTTTCAACAGACCTTTTTAAAAGCACCCAGACGTAACACAACGGCCCATACTATTCGCAAAAATACACAGTGGAGTTTGCGATTAGTTTGCCATCACATAGTAAAAAACCGACGCATGCGCAGTGCTGCCAGAGATTTCCGTTACTTCGGCGTGCGCGTCCTAAAGTGTCAGGGAGCCCCAAAACATGTCTAAAAACACACAGGCGGTCGTCTTATTCCGTGTCGTATGGTTATGAACAACTGTCTTACGTTTTCTTTGCGCTTTCTCGTCTTTCTGAGCGAGGTACGCGCGGTGTAGAACTGCTCGAGCTCGTGCTCGGAGTCGCTCTGGCTGCAGTATCCGCTGCTCGCGCTGCTTCCCCACGTCATGTCGAACCACTCACAGTCCGTCATCATCACACCGAAAACAGTTTCTTTCTGCCAGTTTCCGCTGGTGCGAGGATGATGTGGCGCTGGTTATCCTCGTGCAATCCGGGCGCAACCGTTAGGCGTGACGTCAGGCTCCGCCCTTCGTCTCGGCCCGCCCATTGAGATTTAATTTACGACGCAGACCCGCCCCCTTTCAGTGCCGATTCCGCCCCTCGGAGCCACGTGAACGCGCGTATCGTATTCACACACGTGTTTCGATGCTCTCGTGTAAAATTAAACACTAGTGTAATGCGGTCGTAAATTAAAGCATCATTCATTTTCTGTACAGGGTTCCTACGGCTGCTTGCATCCTTGAAAGTGCTTCAATTGTGTGTTTTCAAGGCCTTAAACATGCTTGAGTTTTCAACAAAGTGCTTGACAATGCTTGAAAATTTTAGTTGTACTTTTTCACAACTTTTTTACTTTTTTCCAAATTACAAAATTATTTTGTGCCAACTGCAGTTTCGCAAGGGAACGTTTTCGAAAACCGGGACCAATTAATGTGTAAACGACCTAATCTGTTCCGAGCCCTGTTACATAACAGTTATTGAAAAATACGGCCGAAATAGAAAAAGAAAAAGCACAACAAAAATGAGTACTGTGGTATTAAAGTATAAGAATAAACATCTATTTATTATCCTTGTTTCTTTCCTTCTATTACGGTTAAGAACAAAAAACACCACATTTTGAGTTTCGAGTCTATCGCTCATTTGTTTTATATTTACTGCACATAAACTAACATTGACAGTAGACTATTACAAAGCAAGACTTGTTTTTATGTTTGTTTTTGCAAAATATCTCTTTAAATGTGATCAAAATGGAAAAGTTTCATTTTGGTTGGAAATTTTGGTTTAAACATACATATACCACAACAGTCTGGTGCTGGAAAAGCTTGAACATGGACCTTGAAAGTGCTTAAATTAGACTTTTCTGAAACTGTAGGAACCCTGTGTGTAGCATATGAGAAGATTCAAATAGAGAAGAAAGCCCATGTAGTATCTGAAGTGCTTGGATGATTTGTGAGTTGGTAATCAAGTTAAAAGCCCATTGAGCACCGAGTTGATGAGTTATTTAACCCCTATGTCACCGTGTTCTTCCTCCCCCTCATCACTTATTACAGCTCAAGACAGAGTCAGCGGAATGGAAAATCAATGGCGGATTCCTCCTCGTCTTCTCTAAAGCCAAAACTACACACCAAACGTTCAGTCTTCTAGATCAGGGGTGTGCAAACTTTTTGATTTGCGGGCCACATTGGGTTCTAACATTTGACAAAGGGGCCGGACCGAGCTTCCTGGACCCGCCCCCACATGAAGCTAGTGCCAGAAAAAATGAAACGGATGAAAAAATCTGAAGCGAAACAAACTCATTTCAAACCAAAACGTGAAGATTTTCCTTTGTTTTTAGGAAATTTACGTTTGGTATTTTTGCCATCTGATTCCATAGACTGACAATTAAGTTAAAAATATACTAGTACAATTCTTTTACGTACATTTTGTGTTTAGGGTTCCGCTTCTTAAAATGTGTTACAAAAAAAAAAAAAATAAACCTTCATAATAGATTAACCGGATTTGCATTAAACAAATATCACATTTTCATTACATTTGTACAAGTTGGGCGGGCCGTAAGTCTTCCCTAAGGCCGTAGTTTCCCACCCCTGATCTAGCGTGAAGCACCAGCTGCTGCTCCATGTGTGTGTGTGTGTGTGTGTGAGTGTGTAAATCGAGTGAGGACGGTGATAAAATCCTCCGCTGACATATGGAAGGCCGAGAAGCAAAAGCACCTCCGGGGACAGATGCCTTTAATTACACTCTCACTTTAATGTATGCACTCACACACACACACACACACACACACACACACTCACACACACACACACACGCGCGCGAGTGTCTCACCACATTAGTGTCTGTCTCGACGGAGTCCTCGCAGCAGTTTGATTGGTCGCTGATGGGGTCAAAGGTCAAGTTGCAGTCCAGCTGAATGAAGGGTTGACAGCGGTAATGACACGTGTAGTTACAGTCTAAAAGAAAAAAAGACGGTTTTACTGAAACGTGTAAATATTTCATTGCTATTATTTCATCTATCTATCTATCTATCTATCTATCTATCTATCTATCTATCTATCTATCTATCTATCTATCTATCTATCTATCTATCTATCTATCTATCTATCTATCTATCTATCTATCTATCTATCTCACTATCCATCCATCCATCTCTCTATCCATCTCACTATCTATCCATCAATCCATCTTTCCATTCATCTCACTTTCTTTCTATCTATCCGACCATCTATATATCCATCCACCCACCCATCCAACCATCCATCCATCCATCATCCATCCATCCATCCAACCATTTATCCATCCATCAGGATGGGGCTTCATTTACTCAAACCAAATTTGATTTTTTGACAGAATTTGACACATTTTACATGGTACGACATGTAGCGTTATGTGTAGGGAATGTGTCGTTATGTGTGTCAGCGGTTGTATATAAAAAACACAACTCTGAATGTGTGTGTGTGTGTGTGTACATGTATGATACATGAGTGAGTGTGATGTGTGGGTACGTGTATGATACATGAGTGAGTGTGATGTGTGTGTGTTTGTGTGTACATGTATGAAATGTATTTAGGGTAGGGAATGTGTCGTTATGCATGTCAGCGGTGGGACCCCACTATGATATAAAACACACGATTCTGGGTGTGTGTGTGTGTGTGTGTCACATGACTCACGCGTGCAGCGCAAACTCTGCTTGTACAGGCCCCAGATGAACTCTCCACACAGGTCACACCAGCTGAGCTGCGTCTGGCTGCACGGCAGGAAGTCATGACCCAGGCCGGGCGTGCACGTCAGCCAATCAGGGTCCTCCACCCGCACCACCCGCACCACCTTCTCCCTCAGGCCAGCAGGGGGCGCCAACTCGATGCGATCCTTGGGCGCCAAGTCCTGCAGCTCAATCAGTTCGCATTTGGCCATCTCGGGCGTGGCCTAGGTGGTCAGCAGGGGCGGAGTCGACGGGCTTCGCCACACCCACCCTGCAGCCTTGTGCCTACGTGCATTATAGACTCTCCAGTGAGCGAGACCTCCAGCCTGGGCCTGGTCCAGAAGTTCTCCAGCATCATCTGGCTCTACCTGAGGGAAACCAGGTTTGCTTTTAGTCGTAGTCTTGTGACTGAATCTCAGTTTTGTTTTAGTCCCTAAATTAGTCCTTAATTTTTTTAGTTTTAGTCTCGTTTTAGTCGACTAAATACCACAACATTTCAGTTGAATATACAGTATAGATGTAGTCAACGAAAATATAAGTGCTATATATTCTAAATTTTTACTAAAGTTGCTGTGTCTGAGAAATCTGAATACGTAGTTAACTATGAACATTTCAAATATATACAAAGATCTTACTTGTTTGGAAAAACATTTATTTTTATTCAACTTATTGTTATGAACTTTTTTTTTTCAATCCAAATAAATGTAATCTCATAAATGAAGCCTCATCAAAGAGGAAATTAAATACAGTAAAATAAAATAAATGATAATTGCATCACGTTTATAAGTAACAAATGGTTGCACGATGAAAAAGCAGTGTGATCAGCAGATGGCGCTTCAGGTGTGTTGTGTTTCTGCCCGTGATTGTTGCTTCACACGCGGCTACAGATAGTTTATCTAAGATCACGTTGAATGTAAAATGAATTCTTATATCGCTTTTTCCTCCCAGGAAAAGATGTTATTTAAAAATATATCCCATCATGCTTTTCCCGCAACTGAAAGACTCAGTGTCCTGATTGGTTCTCGTTGCGTTTGCACCCGCCTTTCTCCACAAGCTCTGATTATGATTGGACGTCGTCACGAAAGGCATTTTCGTTTAGTTTTTATTCATTGATGAAAGTGTCAATATACATTAAACAAAATTTTTCGTCCCTGAGCAGTAGTTTAAATATAGTTCTCGCTTTGTTTTCGTCAGGGGAAAAAAATATTGATAATACGAATAAATCATCGAAATGAAGAGTGAAACGCAGAGGAGGCGGGATTACAGGGTGTACTTGTTCTATATGATTAGAGCATCTATAACCCGCTTATAATCTCTCTGATGTAATCTCCAGCATTGTTGTGTGTGTGCGCATGTCATCAGTATTCGCCGGGTTCGCGGGGCTTTGTCGGGCACCTCGCTTGGCCACGGGCCTAATCTCGAGAAGCCCGAAGCCTTGAATCCCAACAGAGGCTGGAATCTGGGTCACAGAAGGGAACGTTTCGCAAAAAAACAAGGAATTTCAAAGGGAGGAAATCGAGGGCATCACTAAAGTGCGACGTATAGTGTTTAAAAAGAACATTATAGACAGCAAAAATTTGATCTATTATTACAAAGAAAAAAAACAACAATATATAGACATGCATACATCATACAAGTCACGTTTTAAAGTAAGACGTTTGTTATTTAAAGAAAATACATGTTCAGATTTTAAATTATATGAGTAAATGAGTTTTTTTTTTCATTTGTGATATAAATTGTGCCAGATAACGGTAAAAGACGATGCAAATGAATAAAGACGCGTGAAAGATGCCCAGAATACAAGAAATCACAACCGTGACGTCATCCTCCAAACGGACTGCATGGGAAAGTGAACGGTTTTTGATCGTCGATTAATCGATAATGACAAATCCATATTTTTTTTATTAGCGCCACAACTATTGATTTAAGAAGAGCACCTACCTTGAACAGAAACTCTTTTGAAGCGTCATGAGCTGCTTCAGAATCAGATGATAACGCCTCAACACGAATGATCAAATGACATGAAACACGCGAGTCCAGCAGAGGAAGAGGAGGAGGCGATTGAGGAGGAGGAACATGTTTGATCGCGGATCTTCTTTGAAGGAAGAATCGTCCAGGCAATTCGGACTGTCCCAGCAACACGACGAAAAGCGGAACGAACGCGCACCTTGTTCCTCCTCGAGCTCCAGCGTCTGTGCGCACGCGCAGTAGCGCAGATTAACCGCTTAATCTGGCGTGATCTGTCCTACTTCTGCTTCTCCTCTCGCCACAGAACAAGCATCATTTCCTCAAGCGGGTCTCGAAACCGGGTGTTTAAATGAAAAGTCACCCGAACACTCATTAAAAAGTATTCGAATATTCAAAAAAATAGGAATATTAATAATCAAATTCAAAATTCTAATTTTATTTGTCACATACAAATTATACGTGGTACAACAGGTAGTGAAATGTGTTTCGATTGTTCCAGCATTTAAACATAGAGATGGGGGAGATTCAACAAGATGTGCAAAGGGCGAAATACAATAAAAGATAAGAATAGAAATACGATAAAAACAAGATATAAAGATAAAACATATTCCAAAATGTGCAAAAGGAAAAAAGTATTAAAACAAGTAATACAGTAATAAAAACAAGATATGAAGAAAAAATTTGAAATATGAAAATGTTTAAAAATACAAAATATACAAAATTGTTATTATACAAAAATACGCACAACATTGGAAGAAACTGAAATCGAAATTACAGCGACTGTCAAAAATATAAACGGGATTAATGAATGGATTGTACCGTTTGGTTGATGGATAGATTAATCTCAGTGGGAAATCAGAAATCGGAAAATCGCAGTCTTTCTGTCCTCTTTTTTTTTTTTTAAATGTGATGTATTTTTGCTCAGTGTTAGTAGACTAAAGCTCGGGCCGAGAGCCAGCGGGTCACAGGACAGCAGAACACAGACCCAGTCATCGCTCCAGAATCTCCGATTTAGTTACGGTCACTGGAGTTTCATTCCACGACCAATTCTATTATGTTTATTTTTAACACCCATGCCATGATGCGTTAGAATCTAAAACTAAACGTCCACCGTGAAATATAAAGCACGAGCGTGATTTTTAAATGAGTAATCTGTGTTTTAGATTATAAGGGCAAGTAAAAAAAAAAAAAAAAAAGGTGCATGTGAACAATTCCCACGTCAGCACGAGACAAGGAATTCCTAGAAATATGGGGAAAAACGGCTCATGTCAAATTAAAAGTTTTCTCAGAGTTTAAACGCAATTAAAATAAATAAGTATGAAACAAAAACAACAGCGTGCCGTATACCAGAACATTTTAAAATATAGCCCAAAAATCACAATTACTTTCGCGTAGAAAAAACTTTTACATGCTAAGAGAATCCCGAGAACCTTTATTTTGACAGCGCGGTTTGTAACCCGGAAACATCGCGTTCAAAAGCAACGAGAGCGGGTGGAATGGTCTTATTCCGCACTTTTGTCCCGGTTGAAGCGACAGAGACGCAGTAAAGACGAACATGGCGATGCAGCGCGACGCGGATCTTAAGCTTTACCGCTGCGGCCGGACGGTGTGCGGCGTCCTGACTCACGTGATGTGCGCGGGCCTGACCGGATGCGTCACTCTGCTCGCCAAACCGGGAACCAGTAAGTGCGAGAGAGAGAATTTGTACTTCTTATTTGCAGTTTTTTTTTCTTATTTGTAATTTTTATTGTTTTTGTAGTGTGTGTTGTATTTTTGCTGTTCATTTGTCTCTTTGTGTGATCCCCTGGCTTAAATAAAGTTTAAAAAGTGGCTTAAAAAATAAAAGTGAGAGAGAGAGAAACTTCTACAAAGTTCACTTTAAGTGTAATACTACAATATATGTTTAATCGAACCTACAGACATGTGTGTGTATTTAATTCTATGTGTCTTGGATTACTAATTAGGGACGAATCCGATCGAACTTTATCTTATCAATCTTATCGAGCGAATTTGAAGCGTAAATGCAAACTCTATACATTTTTAGCAAACAGTAATTTAATATTCAGCCTGAATTTAACCTGATTTAACTCACTATCGTTCTCTCTCTCACTCTTTCTCTTTTTCTCTCTCACTTACTCTGTCTCTTACTTTCTCTATCACTCTGTCTCTTTCTTTCTCTCTCACTTTCTTTCTTTCTCTATCAATCTCTGTCTCTTTCTCTCTCTCTCTCTCTCTCTCTCACTCTGTGTCTTTCTTTCTCTCTCTCTCTCTCTCTCTCTCTCTCTCACTCACTCACTCACTCAGTCTTTCTTTCTCTCTCTCTCTCACTCACTCTGTCTCTTTCCTTCTCAAGAAATCCTGGAACTTATAGTACAATGCAACTAATATAAATAAATGGTGTGTTTAAAATGAATTATTCTCGTTCTTTCTTTCTCACTCACTCACCCTGTCTTTCACTCTATCACGCCCACTTTTTCCTGTCTGTCTCTCATTCTGACCCACTCCTTGTCTCTCTCTCTCTCTCTCTCTCTCTCTCTCTCTCTCTCTCACACACACACACACACACACGTACATGTACAGTAGGTCTTCATCAGGTGTGTGTGTGTGTGTGTGTGTGTGTGTGTGTGTGCAGGTGTGTTCTCCTGGCACCCGTTCCTGATGAGCGTGTCTGTGAGTGTTGGCGTCGTCACGCGAGGAGAAGTGCAGAGTCCCTCCTGACCAAGCTCCTCCTCTTCCTGCAGTTCTTCCTGATGACGGAGGGCGTGGTGCTGCTGAAGGGCCGCGCCCGTCTGCACTGGCTCCTGCAGAGCGCCAGCGCCACCTGTGCCGCCCTCGGCCTGGCCGCCATCTTCTACAACAAACACCTGCAGGGGAAGCCGCACTTCGTTACCTGGCACGGGCTGGTGGGCGTGGCCGGGGCGGGGCTCTTGGCGTGTCAGTGTGTGGGCGGGGTCTCTCTCCTCTACCCCAAACTGGGCACCGGTTGGACGCTGGCCAAGCGTAGGCGCTACCACGCGGCGGCTGGGCTGGTGACGTACCTGGTGGGCGGAGTCAGCCTGGTGCTGGGCGTGTCCTCGGGCTGGTTCCGCGCCGTTGTGAGCGGGTACGGCTGGTACCTGGCGGTGCTGTGTCCGGTCGTGTGCTCGCTGGCGGTCATGAGTCAGGTGACCAGCACCTACCTCGGCAAAAAAACACTGCGCTACTAACGTCGGTTTGAGTCGTTTTGTATTTAAACAAGCAATTTTTTTTACATCTACCAATTAAAATTCATGACTTTTCTATGAAAATGAATTTTAATCCATAACTAGTTGTCAAAGTTAACGCATTAACTCATTTTTTTTATAACGCCATTAATCGCATTTTCGCTTTTTCCGGTATCTCTAGTTTTCCCGGTTTCTGAGTTTCACTTCAAATCATTCAGTATTATGTGTACAGTATTTTGCAAAGCTGAAATTACGGCGCACTTATAGAAAGAACAAAGTGCAATGCAATTATTCAGTCTCTCAAATGATTCTCAAATGAATTTGAGCTTTGTTTTGTTCCTTGAATTGGTGATCAGTGTTTTGCTCCTTTTGATATGAATATGTGATCGATCGCCGTTTTGTTCCTTTAGTTAAAAATGTGTGATCAGCGTTTTCAGCTAGACCATCACTTATCAGTGCCATACTTTTGCCACACAAATATACAAGTGTTCGCTTTACTGTGTGTGTGTGTGTGTGCATTTCACTGGATGCGTTAAAAGCAGAGCACCAATTTCGATATGGTTCGTAGTGGCCATATTAACAATCACACTTACATATCTGTGTTCACTTTTCTGCAATAAAATGTATATATATATATATATATATATTTTTTTTTTATGACCGGCTCATCCATTGTTTTCTTTAGTCAAAAAAATTTTAGTACAATATTTAAACAAGTGTTTATTTTGTGTTGATTTTACATTAATTTATATTTTACACTTCAATATTACAAGATTCTATACTTATTCTTATTATTAATAATTGTTAATAATAAATAATTACAAATACATACAGTAACTTATTTGTGATTCATCACAATTAATCGCGAATAATTTGGTTGGGGAAGTGAGATTAACTAGTTAAAAAAATAATCGTTTGACAGCACTATCCATAACATAATAGACACACGTGTAATGTAAATGTTTACAGTGTGTACGCGCACACACTCACCTACATTTTTATGCCAAAGCATCTAAGGAGATTGGGAAATAATTGTTTTTCCAAATACAGGAGTCAAGTTTATTTATGTTAAAACAATATTTAATAAATACAATGTCCAGTAGATCTCCTCACTGTGCTGGGGGCGTGAGATGACCTGAAACGGATCCATCCAATCGGTGGATTGAGGGGGCGGGGTTGCTCTGATGGAGGAATGAATTTTCTTTTATCTCTTTTTTTTTTCTTTTCTTGGAAAATATATAAAAAATAAAAAAAAAAAGAATGAGAATGAATTACTCTTCAGCATTATAAATAAATACTTCTGCAAATTTTGTACAGAGTTGGAAGAAGAAACAAAAAAAGCAACAACCCTAAAAAACAGAAAAAAAAAAAACAACCAAATACACAAGAAGTTACGAAACTGAGAACGCGCGCACTAAAAACAACGACGACAATCCAGTCACGGACCAACAGCGTCTGAGAAACACAGGCTGCACAGTAACCGGGACGTCAGCCAATCAGAGTCGTTTGTGGGAGGAGTCAACGTAAAAGGCTCTAATAGGCACGAGAGTACGAACAGTGTTATTGGCTGAGGGTAAACCAGCGCGCGTACGACTCGACACGGACACACGTTGAAACACATCGAGACTCTTGTCGCTTAAACAAACACTTTGGTCACGACTGTGGCCCCGCCCCCGAGCGCAAAGGCTACGCAGAAGCGTCCCGAGCGAATGAGGGTCGCGCATAACAGTCTACACATTCCCCATCCCCTCTGCTACGCCACTGGACCACACTACAGATGGGCTCGTCCGCTTTAAGGCTAATATCAAACTAAACGCACTAAACGTACACGGCTCCGCCCGCTTTTAAAGGCTAACATGAAATACATTCGAGTTCTTAAGGTCATCCTCGTCTCGCCGGTTTTGGTTAAAGGAGAGCGAGAAGGTGGTGGTGGGCGTGGCTTCGCTCCTTCTACCGTCCTGGGGCGTGGAATTAGGCCAATCCGTGATCGCTGACCGATCGTACGAACGACGAACAAACAACCACCGTTTACCGAAGTAGAAGTGGCGCCTCATGATCATTGTTAAAAAAAAAAATATTCCCGCGGTTGCTACAAGGCCTAGCAGATGGCTAAGCTCCGCCCACGTCGCCTGTTGCGAAAGCGTGAGAGGTTTCGTCCGGCTCAGGCCTCCAGGTTCTGGTTCCTTAGTGAAGAAAAATACATCCTTTTTTCGCTCCGTGCAGATTCAGCATTTGGATTTCCGCCAGCCGGTCCCTCATTGGCCCATGACCTCGATGACGTCGTCGTCCGAGCTGCTTCCGCCATTTTCCGCGAGAGCGGGGTGTGCCTCGGGCCGGCTGAACGCTGACCCCAGCAGGCTGGAGGACGACAGGAAGCCGGGGGCGGTGGAGACGGGCGTGGCCGAGGAGGACAGATCTCTAGCGTGCAGGGAACCCGGGAACAGCGGCTGGGAGAAGGGGAAGCCGGAGAGCATGCTCACCATGCCGGGGTTCATCATGAACGGAGGCAGGGAAGAGGAAGAAGACGAGGAGGAGGAGGAGGAGGGGAACGAGGGGGAGGAGCCTAGCCCTGCCACGTGGGTGGTAGGCGGCGTGGTGGTGGTGGAGCAGCTGGGGTCGCTGGGGAACATGGCGTGGAGGTCGCCCAGAGTCTGGCCGGCCTGCTGCAGGAGGTGGGACCTGGAGTTGAGGGTGGGCGGAGTCAGGTGGCTGAGGGCGCCCAGCAGAGCCGGGTTCAGCCCTATGGATGGGAAGCCGAACCCTCTGCCCACTGGGAAGCCCGGGAAGCTGTCGGCGGAGCCGGAGGGCGTGGAGGTCCGTTTGCCCCCGGGCTGCTTGGCCAACCGGCTCTCCGTCAGCTTCCTCTTCAGACTCTGGATTTCCCGCGAGGACACCAGGACGTCGCCGGGTGGATCGGGGGCGTTGCCGCGCTGGTGGGACGGCTCCGCCCCGGAGGGTTTGGGCGTGTCCGAGGACGACACGTCTCCGGCAGAAAGCGTCTCCTTGCTGACGTGGAAGTCTCGGAGCAGGTCGGGACTGTCCTGGGACGTGGGGTGAGCCAGAACCTCAGGGGTCTTCTGCTCTGGAGGCGAAGCACGGCCGTTACTGATTCCGCGGGACAGGCCCGAGTCCTCTGAGGAAACACGCTTTAGTTAGGAAGTGTGCCAAAGTGCCAGCGGGCAAACAATAGTGAGCGGGAAAGCTAGTGAACCTCTGGCTGCTGTGGCTCCTCCGTCCGCTGGTCTCGTCTTACCGGAACGAATGGCAAATATCCTCCCATCGTTTGTTCTGATGTACGTACCTGCAGAGCAAAAGCAAAGATGGCAATCAATGCAACCAATGCACTGTATTTACACGACTACAAGAACCCCTAGATTTTTCAGGCACATGGGCCCGAACATGGGCACCCAACAACCCCAAACAATTTTCCCAACCGAGCAAGATTTTGCCACGATCCAATGTGAGATACCTTTGGATCCTCTGATGACGTGAATACTCTCTCCTGCCCCGATCCGGGCCTGGACGTCCGTGCTGCTGTTGGTCCCCGGGATCACGATATCTGGCAAACGAAAGGCCGTCAGATCGAGCCGAGCGTCAGGTGTGCTAAACGCTAACGCTTCACACCGGTGGTGGTGACCACTCTCTGTACATAGACGCCGGCCTTCTGCAGGTAGTTGACGGGGAACCCGGCGCTGGAACTGGCCACGCCCATTGGCACCTGTCTGGGCATCATGGGAATCGGTGTGGACTGGACCGGTCGCACACTTGCTATCGGCTTCTCGTCCAAATGGGGCGGCCGCCTGAAATCGTCAGATTTCGTTAGAACTAGTTGTCGGGTGAGACCAGGACCATGGTCACGCACCAGTTCCTCTGGCTGAAGGCGGGGATGTTGGTCAGACTCTGGTCACTGGCCGGGTAGTAATGGGCGTAAGATGGGCGCTGGTACGGCACAGACGCCCGCTTCTCGTCTTCATAGCTCTTCTTGGCCGCTCGCTTTTCTGCTTTGGTCAGCTTCATGTCTTTGCGGTCCATCAGCAGGGACTCGTGATGGAACGGTTTCTGGTGAGGAAGTTGGAACAGGATAGTTAGGAGTATCTACAGTGAACAAGACAATGGTTGTTTGAACTAGTTCAGAACCAATTGGAGGCATCATTGTGAGATTTTTCATTTGGCAGGTCATGATTATTATTATTATTAGGACTATTATTATTCGTTCCTAGCCAAAAAAAAAAGTGGCCAAATTGCCCCCCTTGAACATGTCAAATAACATTTTATTTGACCCAAAATTTTGAGAAGTGTGTAACTGTAAAAAAAAAGTGTGTAGTTTGTAACAGGCGTACCAAATTGGCTCAATAATTAGTGAAGGCCATCCTGAGCATAAAAGCCAATAGTTATACTGTTGTACTTTAACCCTGTGAGCGTGGCAATGGCCCATAAACCCCTATTCATGTATTCAACAATTTTGAACGGAGAGGCATAAATTAGTTTGTCACAGGGGTACCAAGTTTGCAGCAAAATTCAAGCAGGCCACCCTGAGCATAAAAGCCAATGACACTAATGCTGTATTTTCAACCGTGTTGTAATGGTGACCGGCAAAATATGAGTATATTTATTATATTACCTTAGTTAATATGAGTATATTTATTATTATTACCTTAGTTAACAGATTTGGGTGACGGCGACAGGCTTCGTTAATGACAACTTCCATTTGTTCAGCGGGGGCCAACTCTGATTGGTTGGAGTCAGGCTCCTCCTCCACAAAGTGCAGCAGAGACTCCACCTCCTTCCGGGTGAAGGTGAGGACGGGGTTCAAATCGTCCACCACTCGATCTAGCGGACAGGGCGGTGACGTCAGCACGGGTCTTCACGCGTCAGGTGACATCATAGAGGCTCCATCTCATACCTGACATGCCCTGTTTGGAGACCTGACGGTCGTAGATCTTCTTCTCCAGGGTGAAGTCGCACACCAGTCTGTAGATGTGGCATTGCTTGAGCTGCCCGTAGCGGTACACGCGGCAGACGGCCTGGGCGTCGTGACACGGGTTCCACGAGGCGTCGAAAACCACCACTCGGTTTGCGCCAATCAGATTCACTCCTAAACATCCGGCCCTGAGGATGAAAGCGGCAGGTCAGAAGGGTAAACAAATATACTTTGCCCCATAAATAAAAAAGTTAATGCCATTTAACAAACAAAAAAACAAGATAAATGTACAACACAAAGCAATTGACCCGATTTCTATTAGCTATTCCGTGTTATTAGCTATTCCGTGCTATTTATTTATTGTTCCGCACTAAATAAATAGACGACTAAATATCGACGCAAGCATACCACATACAAAAAAAACAAAAAAAAAACAACAGTAAACAGCCCTACAGATTAGGGATGGGAATTTCAATTTTTCCATAGGTTTAAAGGGGGCGTCCCAAAAAAAACTGAGAACCACTGCATTAGCTAACGTTGGAAATTACAACGCAAACACCACAAAAACTGCTGCGTGACTTGTCATTGACATTCGAACCTCAAAACGATTACTTCAGAGACTAAACCTGAAGACTAAAGCAAGTGTTGAGATTGTTGGATTATGAATACAGTATGTTGTTTTCCAAAGTTTGGTTTTGCTGAATGCATCTTGTACTCCGGAGCCTTATAACGTGCGCTTTATCTTACTCTTCTGGTCCAAAACAAGATTAGGGATCAGACGTGCATGGATGGTGTGATTTATCGTCCACCTACGGGCTGTAATGCTTTATGAAAGTATAGTGTATAGCTAAAACAATGTAAAATATTTGTAGTTTGGCGTGTTTCTGCACCTGGTGGACAGGAGGAAGACCCAGGTCTGGTTATTCAGCGGGTCGTTGAACTGATTGATGAGTCTTTCCCTCTCCGATGCGGACGTGCTCCCATCCAACCCTGCAGAAACGCCACAGACGCACAAACATTAGGGACGGAACGATATTGGAGATATTGTGGTATTAAAAACGTCTCGATATACCGTGGTCGTCATTACGGTAATAAATGGCATATCTCAGCCAAAAAAACAATAGTTGTAACTCAAGTCATTAGCGACTACATATACCATGATGCTTTGCGCTGCGGTTTAGCCAATAAACTAAACCGAAACATTTTGGTTTTGCCGTTTCTACTAACACTAAAAAGAGAAAAGGCGAGGAACAGATGTGTGTGTAAGCATCGCCACGCTACCGTGCGGAGCCGGGTTGTTTACTTTATTTACTTTATAGCAGTTATGGTGTGAACTATTATTGAAGTTTTTGTCTGGCTGTTTTTAATAAGCTTGTTAATTTCAGCTTTGTTTGCACATTGAGGAAATGACGTTTTTCTCTGCAATTACTTTACCGTTGTTGCACTTTAGAAAATAATTGCTTGAAGTGATTAGTGTTAGTATATTAGTATATTGCTATTAGTATAGTTAGTATATTGCGGTTTCTGATCTAACTTGAATTTTGCAGTTTGGAATTAGTGTGACCAGAATTTTCTATTGTCCTTGTTCTAAAATGTGACAATAAAAGGCCTAATTAACAATGGCCAATAATTATTATAGTGTCAGCCTCGTTACTATAAACATAAGAGACATAATTGTGAAGTCTTCTGTAATATCGTGACCTTCTATAGGATATCGTGATAAATATCGTATCGTGAGATTTGCATATCGTTACATCCCCCAACAACCATCACGTTCCGTTCGCCCGGATCGACAAACCAACGGGCCCAAACTCACTGTAGTAGTTGAGGTTTCGAACCCAGTTGCGTGTGCCGGCCTCTGTTTGGATTGGCATGGGCCTGCGGGACAGGAAGTCTTCGATGACGGTGAGCGTGGACAGACTCTGACTGCAAACAGATAAAGACGTTCCTCCAGCGGTACAACAACATCCTCGGAGAGAAGCTCCCACGACCAGGACAAACAACTGGACTTTTTCAGAGCGATAAAAGAGTTCCACCGGTACCCAGAGGTGTAAGGTACTGAAGTAAATGTACTTTGTTACTTTGCTTAACCCTTTACTGCTGACTTCCAGACGGTAAGCTTAAAACATTTATATTTTCGACTCAACCTAATATTTCTAATAAAAATATTTTTAAAAAATGAAAAAATAAATAAATTGTATCATAATTTTAAACATTATTTTAAACGTATCACCAGAAGATACAATGTGTAATTAAGGCCGGTACCTGAAAACAAGAATCTTGTCTCCTCGTCCGACACTCTCGTCAATCAGGTGGAACAGCAGAACCATCTTGGCCGAGTTCTCCAGGACTCCAGTCTGGTAGTTGCTCATGATGTCTTTCGCCTACGTAAAAAAGCCAAATGTCAAGTTCATAGCATTTGTAAGGCGCTTTTCACAGTTTTAACCGTCTCAAATGGTGATGCGCGTACCCATTCGTAGGTGATGACTTGGTTGGCGCGCTCCTGTAAGGGATTCAGGCTTAAAGCAGCGGCGGCGGCCATCTTGCTGTTGGCGGCGTCAGAGGATTTGCCCTTGATTCCCGTCGGGCAGCGATTCCCGCCGGAGGAGTTGAGGTCGTCCAGGTCCAGGTCCTGCTCGCTGGCCAGGTTCTCCTTCTTCAAAGCCTCGTACAACACGTCCGGATGGTTCCAGATCTGCAAGCACAGCCAGCAGCCAATCAGATCACGCTATCGGCCGGTCCTGATCTCCAGCTCGGCCGACAAACCTTAGCAGTAGTTAAGAGTCCATTTAAAAAAAAAAAAAAAGTGGCCCTGGCCCGTTTATCCGAAAAATGAGACAGAAAAAGAGAGACAGAGAATGAGAGGGAGAAAGAGAGAGGAAGGACAGAGAATGAGAGAAGAAAAAGACAGAGACAGAGAATGGGAGAGAAAGAGAGACAGAAAGAAGGAGAGAGAGAAACAAAGACTGAGAGACAGACTGAGAGAAAAAGGAGAAATTGAGAGAGAAAGAGAGCAAGAGTAAGACAGACAGAGAATGAGAGAAGAGAAAGAGAAGAGACAGAGTCAGAAAGAAAAAGCGACGGAAAGAGAGAAAGGAGAAAATGAGAGAGAGAAAGAAAGACAAACAGAGAATGAGAGATTATAAAGAGAGAGACAGAGAGTGGGAGAGAAAGAGAGACAGACATTAAATGGGAGAGAAAGAGTGTCAGAAAGAGAAAGATTGAGAGAAAGGAGAAAATGAGAGAGAGCGAGAGAAAGACAAAGAGAGAAGAGAAAGACAAAGAGTGGGAGAGAAAGAGAGAGACAGACAGAAAGAAAAAGAGATAGAAAAAGACAGAGACATAGATTGAGAGAAAGAGAAAGGAGAAAATGAGAGAGCGCGCGAGAGAAAGACAGAGCTGCACGATTAATCGCTAAAAGATCGAGATCTTGATTCTGCCTCTTCACGATCTGACGTGTTATTATGTTGCTGTTTGACAGCCTGATTTTCCGAGTTGAATATTTAAAACAATAAAATATCCAGAAAGAACGGTGATCTTTATTCTGTGACGGTCACTTCGTCCAGATCGGTGCGGCTCTACCTTGCAGCAGACACAGAAGGCTTTGAGAGGGTTGAGTCCCAACCAGCCAGAGTTCCCGGCCTCACGGAAGCGGTTCATGAACTCGGTGTAGAGCGCCCTCTGCAGGCCCGACAGTCGCACCAGAATCACGTGCTCCTCTTTCGCTGGCAGTTGCGTCCGCAGAACGTCGTGACCTCGCCTGGGAAACAGAACAAACACCAGGTGTGAGTGAAAATGCACATCACCACGTTTTCTAGTGTCCAGACGGTATCGGTATTGCCGTATTTTTCGCCGTATAAGACGCACTTTTTCTTCCCCAAAACTGAGGGTGAAAAGTTGGTGCGTCTTATACGGCGAATGCAGAGATCCGCGGAGCGCCGTCACCGCCATCTTAGTGTGCAATACCGCAATATTGCATTTTAGTAGACCGTATTAACATAACTGGCAAAATTTGAGAGAGAAAGGGGCGAGCGGGTGGGCGAGAGAGAGAGAGAGAGAGAAAGAGAGAGAGAGACAGAGCGGCTGCCTATGGTAGCTTAAAAACGGACTGTTATCCAGGTTACCACCCGCTGCATCAAAGTTCTTTAAATAAAGTTATCTAACTGTACAAATAATGTAATTAAGTTCTACTAAAATGTAATTACATTTTTATATAAGTAAATAAACACCTTAATACAGTATTACACATTAGTTTCGTTACAAGTTGTAATTTACAACTATCAATGACGGCACAGACATTGCTAATCGAACACAGAACGCAGTGTAACAGACTGAATGAATAGATCACACACGCGTGCGATCCGTTTTCTGCGCTGTGCCTTTAAGAGAAGAGCGGCTGTTTTAGTTTTAAAGTGAGAAAAACATGCGTTTCAGGTTAATCTGGCCGTGTGGGTGTGTGAGCGTGTGGTGTGTGTGCCCGAGTGAAGTGGACGCTGGCGCAGATTGGCTGCCGCTATTTCACCGGGCAATTGGTAAGTGTGTGAATGTTGTGTGTCATGTAAGGCGACCTTGAGTGTCATGAAAGGCGCCAATAAATAAAAAAATCAAATGAATTATTATTATTATAGACGCGCGTGAGAAAATCTGCTTGTTGTATTTTGATCAAAGTCTGTTTTCGTTTGGAAATCATGGTTTCATTGTTTCACAAGATTCGGCGCGGTCTACCAAAATGCAATACCGCGGTCCGCGGTACTGGTGACCAGACTTTTCGACCCAGGACGTTTGGCCCCCGGACGATTGATCCTTAGGACGATTGGACACTCGGATGGTTAGACCGGAGTTTCGTCACGCGGCTTATTAAGAATCATCTCTTCGGCCGTGTGGACTAGACATTTAGGAGGCGGCTCCTTTGGATTTACTCCAGCGAAGAAGCAGAACTTTGCCTCGATTCGAGCACCTTTGTCCCGCAAAGAAGCACTTATAACGGTGGATTGACCGGCGCCGCGGCTTAATAAAATTCATATCTTCATTCCCGTGCGAGCTAGAAATTTGACAGGCGTGAGTACAAACTCATTCGGATCGAAGTTCGTTTTTGCGACGCTTTTCATCCACGGGATCGCACGGAATCGGTCCTGATCGGCCCGCGGCGCGCAGCCGCTTTGCTCAAATAGCTTTCCAAATAGCCGACACTTGTTTATCCCATTAGCGTGTGGTGAAATACACAAAGCATGCTAAAGAACAGTCCAAACAACAAGAGATATATTAACACACTTTTTCAGTTTCCGCTGATTTTTGGCTTGTCAAATTTACTGACGAGCTTGTCAAATTTTGAAACTCGGGTCTAATTGTCACGGGTCTAACCATCCGAGTGTCCAATAGTCCTAAGGATCAATCGTCCGGGTCCAAACGTCCTGGGTCGAAACCCCCCTAAATCGCGCTACTATACTAGAGCTCCGCGGATCTCTGCATTCTTATACGGCGAAAAACACGGCAAATCACAGACACAAAGGCAGCGAGAACATAAAGCAGTTTGCGTCCAGCAGCTCACCTCTGGACGAAGCCCTCCAGCAGACTGAACAGCACGTGGCTCCTGTATCTCATGAGCTGACAGTCCTGAGGCGTGCTGTCCACACACTGGCCGTTGAGGATGGGCCGCTCGAACATGTTGCTGAACTCCTGCCGCGTGCCCAGGAAGTCCGGACGCACAAAGTCCACCATGCACCAGTACTCGATGAGGTTGTTCTGCAGCGGGTAGCCGGTGAGGACCACGCGGCGGCGCGTGCGGATGCTCTTCAGGGCCTGAGAGGTGCTGGCGTGACAGTTCTTGATGCGATGGCCCTCGTCGCAGATCACCACGTCCGGACCCGGCCGAGACAGAGCTTTTTCGATCCCTGGCGGACAGAGAGGAGAGAACTGAATGTTTGCGCTGTTGGACACCGTCAGCAAGTTCGGCAGACCGGTGTCAATTCTGACAAAGATTTTTAAATGTAGTTTTTTTAGTCATAAAAAAAACTAAATTAAAGTTGTGCGCTTTGAGACGGTTGAAATTGTGAAAAGCACCTTACAAATGCTCAGAACTTGAACTTCATAGTCTTTTGACTTCCCAATTTAGTCATCCTAATTTCTCGACTAAACCACAGCATTTTAGTCGACTAAACCACAGCATTTTAGTCGACTACATTACAGTATAGATTTAGTCAACGAAAATATAGCTGCTGTATATTCTAAATGTTTACTAAAGTTGCCATGTGTGGGAAATCTGAATACATAGTTAACTATGAACATAAAATATATACAAAGATCTCACTTATTTGGAAAAACATTTATTTTTTCCACACATTTTTCAATATTCGCTCATTTTTATGAACTTTTCTTTCAACACAAATAAATGTATTCTCATATATGAAACCTCAAAGAGGAAATTAATCACAAACGTGATGCAATTAAAAACTTTTTTTTTTACTGTAAGTAACTAGTGATGCACCGAAATGAAAATTCTTGGCGAAAATCTGGCCGAAAACCGAAACAGAGAGAATTGGTGGCGTTTATTAGTAGTACCTTTGCATTTATTGCTATGATGGTGTACTAACTTTACTAAAATCAAGGCACTGCAAATGCATACATTATTAATAAAGAATAAACGAAACAAAATGTGTTAAAAATTATGCAAAAATGTATTGAGCATATTGCAACAATCAAGAGTATAAAATAAAATTGAAACTAAAATGTTGAACTTGTCCCACTCATGTGTACACAAACAATAATATACACGCCTAGTGGCCGGCTGAAAGGTAAAAATAAATGTTCTTCACATGTATTGTTGTGTAAAATCAAATGATGCATATATTTACAATGATATCTAACTTACGACAGAAAAGCAGTGCTACATTTAAATACAAGTAGGTATATACACATGTTCAAATTATATATATATATATATATTTTTTTTTTTTTTTTTTTACAACTTCTGAACTCTATTTCTCTCTCTCTTCTCTGTCGTCTCTTTGTTTTCGATAACTTCTAATGCAATAGGAATATGTATCTTCAATCGTTAGTAATTTTTTAAGGTTGCGTCGAATGTAAAATGAATCCATATATCTGAGCGTGTTTTCTGATTATATTTGGTCAACCAAACGAAGGCAGCAGGAGACTGGTGTGATGGCAGACCTTTCATGAGCTCCTGCTGACGGTCTTCTTCATCCAGGTCAATAATGACCGGGCCCGTGGGCTTCTTGCTCTTCCGCTTCCGGCCCGTCACAAAGCTCTTCTTGAGAGACAGGAGACGGTACATCTCGTAGCCCATTAGCAGCACTCCACCATCACGACTCCAGTGCTCCACCACCTTCGCCCGCGCCACGGTGGTTCTGCTCCACAACACATTAGAAAGTCCCGTGAGATGCTGGTAATGACGAGTCTTGATGTGGTCATGACAACACGCTTGATATGCTTGATTGTGACCGACTCAGCGATTAATCGGAATCTAGAAACTTAAAACTAAAAACTTTTAATCGATCCCATTTTCCCAGGCCGGTTTTTTTAAGTTGAATAAAAAAATTTATAAAAAAAATGTTTTGTTTCCAAACATGCAAGTTGACCATTTTTACTTTTTTATAAGAAATTATAAGAACAAAGTGATTGTTCGGTTTAGGCAATAAGTGCTTTCATTTCAGCTTAAAAAATAACCACCTATAAAAAAAAAATAGCTAATAAATTTCAATGTATAAAATACATTCCAATAAATAAAAGATCTGTGTGCGTGCGTGTGTGTGTGTTTCCTTCAATTGTTTTACAAATAAGCAGTGCACGTTTTATTATTATTAAAAAAAAACCCTTTCTTGACTGTATAAAACTTATCAGTTAAAACTATGAGCGCAAAAAAACCCCTGAAAAAAAATGTATAGAATATTTGGTTGATCGCGATCACCATTGATCGCTTTAAAATGTTAAATTAATAAAATGTTCAATTTTCACGGTACATTTGTAAAACCCACATTGCATTTGTGCAGTGACAATTTTCTTTCTATTCTATATTCTATTGTGATCTAATGGAGGCCTGAACTGATCGTACTTGTGCTCATCGTTGAGGAGGTGAACCTTGAAGGTCCGAGGTAAAACCTGTGCTGGATCCGTGTCGGGAGGAAGAGACTCAGCAGCAGGAAGCCAGAGGTTAAACTCGGCCAGCCAGTTCTGAAGCGTATTCACCTGCGGGACAGAAACACACACATTAACACACACACACACACACTCACTAGGGCTGGGAGATATGGGTGAAAATTCTTGTCACAATATTTTCTAGTACTTAATTACATTATTTGTACACAAAATCTGTATTGTAACATTTAAAAAAAATTAATTTGATGCAGGAGGGGGGGGGGGGTAACCTGAATAAGAGTCTGACATTTTTAATACTGCTAATATAGTGTATATGGTCTTAAGTTTTTCAATACTGTTTATTTACATTTTCAAGTGTGTTGTTGTTGTTGTTGTTATTGTTATGAGCAAAGGTTTGTGAACTCTGAAAACGAAAGAGAATTTCCCCCAGGGGACGAATAAAGAATTCCTGATTCCTGATTATTCGCAAAATGAGAGAGAGTTTGTTGTCTCGCTTTCTTTCTTTCTTACTCTCGTGCGAGTCTGAATCAGAACGTCGCGTGAAACAAACGTTTACAAACGACTTAAATAAAAAAAAAGAAAAATTAGGCAGAAACAGCTAGTGCGTCTTTACTTTTCTCTTTCTCGGTGTGGCAGCTCTTAAAGACACAGTACACAGACATCACAGCTGCTGTGATCTATTAATTCAGCCTGTTACAACCTGGATTTAGCGTCTTTGCGTTGGTCTCGGAATAAGAAAAGCGCTATACAAATGAACTTGAACAACACTTTCTGTGCTCGATTGGCAATATCCCCGTGTCGTCATTAAAAATTGCAATGAAACAAACGTGTTACACTGTATTAACGTGTCTATATACGTGTATAAAAGTTAAATTCATGAATGTTGTATATTGTAAAATCCATATCGTGGCACAACTCAACACGGGTTTAGCGCACACACACACACACACACACACACACACACACACACACACACACACACACACACTCACAGGAACAATGGCGAGGACGGTTTTGGCTGGAGTGTGGCGCAGCAGGACGTCGATGAAGGAGATGACTTGTAAGGTCTTGCCCAGGCCCATGCTGTGAGCCAGAATACAGCCGAAGCCACTGCTGCTCTTGAAGCGCTCCAGAGACTCCACCAGGTTGTCGTACAGGAAGCGGATGCCACCGATCTGAAAGGCAAAGGGATGGTCGGTCTGTAGAGCGGATCATGGGTTCGATTCCCGGGGAAAGCGGGAATTTGTTGAATTGTAAAATGGTAATGAAATGTACGTCGCTAAATAACTAAATGACTGTAAAGTAAAGTAATAAATGAGACATTGTCGCATTTTTCCGGCCTTTCGGTCTCATTTCACACACACTTTTTGCTCTCGTCCAAACCGAACCAAATTTAGTCATGTGACATCATCCATGTCACTCATTGGCCAGATGTGTCCTTTTAAAATTTCCTAAACTGCTTTTCAACTAATCAGAATTGCGGGAAAATTCCAGTGAAAGTAAATAAAGCAAATAGACAAGATGCCGTTATTTAGTAGAGAGACGATATTAGAAACCATAGAACTATCCTATATAGTTTGTACTGATCGCATTGAGACAAACATTTATTTAAATATGCACATATACGCATTTATATTTCGAGAGGCGAGCTTCAATAACGTCTTCTCCGGCAGGAAACAACGCTCAGATATATGGATTCGTTTTACATTCAACGCCACCTTAGATAAACTATCTGTGGCCGCGTGTGAAGCAACAATCACCAGCAGAAACACAACACACCAAGACTAAATCTCTCCTGTAATTTATTCGACTAAAATGAGACTAAAACAAAAAATAAATTAAGACGACTAAATTGGGACTAAAAGGAAACTGAGTTTTAGTCAAAAGACTATGACTACATTAAAAATGTAAATTAACAGTTTGGAACGGTTCAAATTCAGACCGCTTTCTCCCCACAAGCGAACCGTACCAGAGTTTGGTCGGCTTTTGGTGCGGATCAGAGTTAGATTGTCGTTTTCACACCTGCCCAAATCAACCGCAAAAAACAGGGAAACCAACTCTGGTGCGATCAGGAGTGTAAGGTACTTGAGTAAGTGTACTCAGTTACTTTACTTAAGTATGTTTTTGGCTACTTCGTACTAGCACTGAGTATCAAAAATATGAGCCACTTGTACTCTCTACTCCACTGCATTTGTGATTGAGTATCTGTACTTTTCACTCCACTACATTTGAACAAACACTTATCGTTACTCGTTACATTGTAATTGTGCGCGGCAAGCCGGGATCGATTTATACTGCGATTAATTTCTTGGGCGAACGAGGTGAATATCGCCATCTTTAGGCTGCTGAAGGTAATGGAGGCTATTTGTGAATTAGAAACCACAAGAACGCAAATTAGGGGCGTAAAAATGTGTTTTACAAATGTTATTATATAATATATACCTTTATATAATACATATAATATATAATTCACTAATCAGATCAATCATTTTATTTTATATCTACTTGCAAATTGAAGTGATTGAGACTGACGTTTTGTTCTTTTTATCTACTTTGTTCTACCAGTTTTCAAACATTGAGGTTAACTTCCGTTTCTGTCTTAAAAAACAATAGTTTGTTTTCACTTTTTTTTTGGGCCTATATTTTGTTTTGGGCACCTGGTGTGGCTTGACGGCGCTGGCGAGCTGCGGGGCGAGGAACAGGTCCTCCTCGTCTGCGGGGTGGTTGATGTTGACCAGCACTCGCCCGTGGCCGTCGGGCTGATTCAGGAAGTCGTTGGTGTGTGAGCCGGCCCCTTCCTCTGCCCCGGGCGTGACGGAGCGACCCTCGTCGTCTTCATCGCTGCGCGTGAGCATGGAGTCTTCCTCGCCGGAGCTCAACTCGATCACGTCTGGATTGGGACAGGCAGATGTTTTACTGGTTAACAGTCGTGAGCTCTGGATATGGAGTGGGACGTCTGGGCCGCACCGTCTCGGCAAACTGGTATCTCGAGGGGCGTGGCCTCTTTCTGCTCGCCCTCATCTCCGCTACTGTCCAGACAAATGACTTCCTGTCGGAATTCGGCTGCGACGTTGGCTAGATCTGACGGCACACAGAGGAGGAACGCTCAGCAATCGGCATTTGTGAGAAAATGTCTTAGAAC
>MU204413.1:9595371-9610371 GCA_017309775.1 Paedocypris sp. Pulau Singkep
AAAAAAAAAAAAAAAAAAAAAAAAAAAAAAAAAAAAAAAAAAAAAAGTTTTCCCCATCAACTTCCATAAAATCGATTCGATAACTTCTGCACCAACTTTTACACTGTGTCAACAAGGTTAAGACTTAAAATCATAATAAAACATCTCACAACAAGCATGGATGACATGATTTTGATTTAAACTCCATAAACGACTTAGATGGAGATAATATAGGAAAAAAAAACTTTGTTTGTCCCACAAATGAAACTGTACATGAAACTGAAATGTACTTGTGAAAAACCATGCAAAATTTACATTTGTGTATTAATTTTAAAATGTATTAATTAATCCTTAAGCCGGTTATTGGACACTTTACACATCTTGACTTTACATGGATCACTTTTTTGTATTTTGCTAATTTTATTTTATATATATATATATATATATATATATTTTATCTTTAAAACAATAAACATTTAAAACCTAAACATTTTATCTTTATCATTTTATTTTGTATTTTATTGTATTTTTTATCTCATCTCTTTGTCGCGTGCTCTGACCCGCCTTCAAGTTTAAATGCTGGACGATTGTAAAAATGCATTCCATTGCATGTTGTACCGTGTGTAATGTGTATATGACAATTAAAACTTGAATTTTAACTATTTTTTTCTATTGAAAACCAGAAGGCCTTACGCAATTATCAAGCATAAAACAATGCATAATTTTCCCCATTTAGGATTTGGATATGGCAATAAATAAATCACATAAATAAATAAATAAACAACATAAGTAAAAAATATTAAAACAATGACTTAAAATAATAATACTAACTTGTAAATAAATGTGAATAAATAAAAACAAATTATATAAAAAAAATCTAATAATAAAAAAATAACCATCTGTCCTAAAATTGCCTGGTCTTCAAATAGTAAAAATAAAGAGAGGAATATTTTGAGGATGTGACAGGTGTGCTGAGGTGAAGATGGTCTCACCGGCCTGGAGGAACTCCATCCGCTGCTGCTCCAGGCGTCTCCGTCTCTCCAGCTCCTCCTGCTGAGCCGCTTTGGTTCCTGCCTCCAGCTGATTCTCCGTCAGCAGCTTCCTGCCAGACAAATGAGCACACGCATCATAATGTTGGGCTTTTGGGATCGAAATTCATCCATCAAAAGCAACAAATGTGGACACGTTTTGTGTGCAGCAGGGGTGTGCAAACTTTTTGATTCGTGGGCCACATTGGGTTCTAACATTTGGCAAAGGGGCCGTACCAGGCTTTATTGTCAAGCAGCTGTCAATCACATTCTCACCAGCCAATCAGAGAAAGGGTTGGCTCCACCCCTATGTGAAGCTAGTGCTAGAAGTCCAAACGGAAAACAAAATGAAACGGACAAAAAAAAAAATCGATTTGAAAAAAAGTTCTCAAACCAAAACGTGAAGATTTGTTTGGCTCTTAGAAATTTACCTTTGATATTTTTGGCATCTTATATTCCATAGACTGACAGTATAAAAATAAAAACTATTAAAAATATACTAGTACAATTCTTTTACGTAAATGTTGTGTTTATGAGCATCTTTTAAACAAAATGTGTCCTTGCCTTTCCTGCTTTAAATACTAATAATGCAAAATATGAAACAGTGTTCAGTCCTTATAACCGTACAATCACCAAGACTGTCTTAAAATGAGCATCTTTTAAACGAAATACGTTCTTACCTTGATTTTTTTTTTTTTTTTTTTAAATAAAACAACACAAAACAGTTTTTTGTCGGATATTTTTTAAACATATCCAGCCATGTTTGTTTATCGCAACTAAACCACTTTTGCATTGATCTGCTAGGTCAATTTACTATGCGATATTTTTTAACTGTTTGCGATACGGGTATTGCGCATCCTATTATCGCCATGACGATATTTTTTCTATATATCGTGCAGACCTAATGATAAGGAGAAAAAAAAAAAAAAAAAAGACAGACTGATATACAGAAGAAGGGATGAATGAAATGGGATCCACTACCTGATGTTCCTCCTCAGGTGAGCAGGTTTGGAAGCCTTGGACGACTTGTTGGTCTTGCTGTTGGCGGAGGCGTTGCTGGGGCTGTCTGGGCTGGAGTCGGGCCGTGATGAAGAGTCTGAGGAGGATGAGTGTGGTGGAGACGGGTCTCTGGAAGCTGAAGAAGGTGAAGGACAGCTCTGTTCTTCCTCCGTCTCCTTACGCTTTTCCCGCCGCTCCTCCGTCTGCAGCGGATCTGCTGGACCAGAAAAGATGTTCCATTGATTAGATTTATTGCCAATTCAGGCAGTTTCTATTTATTGCCAATTCAGAGGCAATTTCATGGCATATAGAAAATTTTACACGCATTTATGTACAAGAGAAAACATGCAATATTATATTATAACAAGACGGGTTTAGTAAAACAGTTCCTTAATTATATACAGTCCATAAAAATATTTAAATATGCTTCATAATATGAATTTTTGATAAAAACTAAAATATTTAATGGTAAAACACATAGAAAATCTTTGAAATCTTTGGCAAAGTTTATTTTTTTATTTTGAGTTTTTGAAATTGGAAATTGAAAGGGGGAGGTTGAAAGAATATTAAAAGTCTAAAACCCAATTACAAGATTAATATTTTTGACCGTCTTTATCGAGTTGATGACGGAGTGAATAATCCTAATCTACAATTAATCATCACCAGGCATATTTATTGCATTGTTATATTTTATTGTTTTCCATCCTATTCCTTATTTTAATTTTATGACACATTTCTCGGACCAATTGTTAAAAATAACAGCGTCCAAAAACAGTGCATTTAATGCAAAATATAATTTAAGGTGAACTTCAAAAAAAAAATTAAATAAAATTAAAAAGATCCATCATGTCACGTGTAGACCTTTCAAACGGCTTTTCACACGTGTGATTGAAAGCTCCTACCAGCTGCATCTTCCTCATCGTCTCCATCGTTCTCCCCATCCTCCTCCTCCTCCTCCTCTTCCTCCATCTCCTCCTCCTCCTCGCTGTTCAGGCCGGGCTCTAGGTCGCTCCCCGAGTTCGCCTCTTCTGACATGGCGTCCCCTGGGTCTCCAAGACCATTACTTACACATCCTCACCCAGACCACCTGCAGAACACACACACACACACACACACGTCAGCGTCATCTCCAGAGAGAAAAAAAAAAAAAAAAAAAAACATGCGCGTCTACAACATGTAGTGAAATGTGTTTTTGATTGTTCCAGCATTAAACATAGGAATGGGGGAGATACAACTAAATGTGCAATGGGGGAAATATGATAAAAAAAATACGTAAATAAAAATAGAAGAAATGTTATTCCAAATGTGCTAATAAAAATTCTAAATGATTTAAATCTAATAAAAGATTAAGAATCAAAAATAAGATAAAACATGAAATAAGAATAAAAATTACAAAAGTAAAATTTTCAAGATAAAAATTACAGTTGAATAACATAGAAGCGAGTGAAATACAAAAATGTACAAAAAGATAGGATAAGACTTTATTAATCCCACTAGGGGAAATATTTGTGTTGAAAGAGTGAAAACGAATGAGGACAAACATGCAAAAATGCAAACAGCAAAGAGAAAAAAACAAACAAAAACAACAACAACAACAACAATAAATAGGTTGTGCAAAAATACAACTGTGCAAAAACAGTGGTGCAGTTGTGAGGAGATAAAAATGTGCAATTGCAAAATACAAGTGCAATTTTGACTGAGAAAAGAAACATCTAGGAAGGTATAGTGTCTAAAGTGTCTAAAAAGTGACTCTGTGAACCAGAAGTGTTGTAAAAGAAAAGAAAATAAATCAGAAAAAATAGTGAAACTGTGGGTCAAAAAAAAAAAAAGAGAGAGAAGGGTCAGGAAGCAGCGAGCGAGAGCGAGTGAGAGCGAGTGTGGCTTACGTAAGGAGGTTATATAAGAGGCGGCGGCGGTGAGAATGTAGGCCACGCTGCTCGTGACACACTGACACATTCACACAGAACAGCACACACTGTTCCAAAACACACGCCGTGACTCACCTACGCCAGGTACACACCGCTAACATGCTAACGTGCTAACGGCCGCGCCAAGACTCAAGAGTCGCTAGGAAAAAATACCGAAAACCACTGACGTCTCTATGTCAATAATAAATTGACAAACAAAAATAATTGTGTAATAATGATAAATGACAAAAATAATAAATAATTTAGGAATACAAACCTTAACCTGCAAAGACTTTGATTAAAATTTAGTTTTACTTTGACTAAGTTTGACTAAGAAAATAAATATAATGAAACAAAATATTTGCACTAAAAGAAAAAAATCTACAGTGAATGTGTGAAACTGGTGAGCTCCATAACTACATCGAATATGTATAAAATGTATTGTTTTATATATTGTTGTGTAAATATGCAATTTTATCACATTTTGACTTTAGAGAACACACACACACACACAGGTGTCAAGTCATCAAATCTATTGGTGTTGTGTATGTCTACTACGGTGTTAAACAATACGTCAAGACCCTAAATAGTGGTTTTAGGATTTACACTGGGAAACCAACAATCTGGTTCAAACCAGAGTCAAACACGTTTGATCAGAAATCAGATCAAAAACCAATTCAACACAAATCAACAACAGATTAAGAGCCAGATCAAACCCTGATCAGGAAATAGATTAAGATCCCGGAACCTGATAAGGAAAACCAATCAAAAACCAGATCAGGAAGACCAATCAAAAACAGATTAAGGGCCAGATCACAACCTGATACGAAACCTGTCCGGGAAATAGGTTAAAAACCAGAAGCCCGATAAGGAACCTTGTGAAATTCCAGTTCAGAAATCAGATCCAAAAACAAATATCCTACCAGAAACTTGATAAGAAACCAGATTCAGATTAGGAAAACCCAACCAAAAACCAGATCAGGAACACAAATCAGATACCGATTAAGAGGCAGATCAGAACATGATAAGAAACCTGATTGAGAGATAGATTAACGATAAGAAGGACCAGAAGCTCAATTCTTCCTGACCAGATAACTTGACAAGACCAGTTCCGTATCAACCAGAACTTGATAAGAAACCAGATCAGATGAAATTTACCCGCTGTGGGATTAATAAAAGCTTTTTCAATTCAATTCAGGCTAGGACAACCCAGGTAAGAAAGCAGATCAGAAACCAGATAAGAAGCCAAATCAGTTTAAGAGACCAAACCGAGAACCAGACTGGGAACCCCGATCAGGATCAGAATCTGGATCAAAAACAACGAGACTAAGAACCCAATCAGGAACCGTTCCAGTCGGTTCCTTCAATGGGAGCGTGTGTGGACCAGACAGCGGTTCACAAAGCACCTGCGCCCGCGACACACGCTCCACAAACCGCTGAGTGACGTGACGACACCACAATATCACCAACGAACCGTGTTCCACCGAACTCAACCGTGTTCCACCGCGAACCGGAGCGACCGTTAACGCGTTTACATAACCGCGCCGAGTGAGCAGCGGCGCCGCCAACAATCCGAATCAAACCGCCCCACAGCCGCCGGCAAACGTCGTCCGCGCGCGTCTCCCCACACAAACCGCCCGAGTCCCGTGTCGGAGCGTCGGTTTAAACCTCCCGACACGCGGTAGCCGTTAGCGCGTTAGCAACGGCGCGCGACGCTCCATTGTTGACGTTAGCTCTCATGCTAACTGAGGGGAAAAGGCGCGCTCTCCTCGGCGGCTCCTCACCGTCTCGCAGTCCGCCTGGAGTCGCTCGGTCGCGCTGTGAACGGCGAAAGGATCCCGGTCGGACGCGGAGCGATTCTCCCACTTTACCTCAGCGCCGTGCGCGCGCGCGTGTGTGTGTGTGTGCGCGAGCTGAGACGCACCGCGGGCGCGGAGACTCGGCGCAATGGTTCCGCGCTGGAAACGGTCCGTCCGCGGCTGGTTCGAGTGTCAGCGCGCGTTTCATAATCAGCGGGCGGTTGCGTAAAAGGCACCGGGGTGGCGTGTTGTGTAAAAGCCTGGAATAATCCCGCGCGATCACTTACAAAACGGCGCTGGTTGAGATGATGGCACCGCGGCAGGTAGAGGAACGCGTGCGGCTCAGTTGTGTAACACGAACACGGTCCATGCGGAAATAATCCATCGTCTCGATTGAAAAGTCTACAATTAGCACGTGACATACTATTTGTTCACTAATAATTGTTTTATAGCGATACATGTGTGTGTGTGATAAACATGTTGGCGCGCGCGCACACACACACACACACACACACACACACACACACACACACACACACAGGTTGATTAAGATGGCAATACCTTGATGTTTGTTTCGTGTTTTTTTTTTTATGAATGAGTAATATAGGCTCATCTGCGCATGCGGTTCTGTGATTGGTTGGCCAATCCGGTGTGTGTGCGCGCCCATGCAACAGTGGCAATGTAATTCATATCATTTCAAAAATAATTTTCACGTTTTTAACACTGTTCTTATTCTTAACACACTAAACAGACGTATTTCAGAGAATCCCGGGAAAGCTATAAAACACAAATCTATTGATGGCATGGAAATTGATGGCAAAACACTTCTTCCGAATAGTCGCGTTAAATCATTAGAGTTCAGAAATTAATATCCGTAGTGAAATTTTCTAACGGCGAATAGTCGATTAAATAAACCCCGCCACTGCAACGACTGATTTAAGAAGCGACACTGCCATCTAGTGGCCATTACTATATCGCCGACTAACCAACTGTCGATCTGTGGAAGCAAATAAATAATATGCAGCAACGGTTGTATAACACGATTGTAAATACTTTATTTAGAAACACGTGTTATTTAAGCGAATGATTTTAAAAAACTTCACGAATACCGTGCGTATAGGACTTTTAGTTTGCATTTTTTTTCATGACGATGACGCCATCAACACGCGACGGCTCTGTTATTTTTATTGTCTGTTTACAGGGGTTCGGAAACTCGCTAAACCGAATCAGTAGAGTTGTATGAAATAAATCGCATGACGTTAATAACCGCAATGGCCCGGGAAACATAACAATCGGGTGGTTTGGCGACCGTTTTTACGCCACAATGAATAAAGGCTGGCTGGAGTTAGAAAGTGACCCGGGTGAGTGTTAAATGAACATTCGTTCGATATCAAATCGTCTTTTGTCGAGTAACACGTTTTGTTAAGAGGAAATCATATGTGTTCCGTTAAACCGATATGAGAATGTTAAGATTTGCTTGTGGTTTTCAGGCTTGTTCACACTCCTGGTGGAAGATTTCGGTGAGATTTTTTTTTAAATACGCAAATGCGATCTGAAGTCTAGATTTTGACAAACTGTTCAAATCTTTGTGGTGGCAGGTGTCAAAGGTGTTCAAGTGGAGGAGATCTACGACCTGCAGAGCAAATGCCAAAGGTGAAGACGAATAAGAACGCACACACACTCTCTCTCTCTCTCTCTCTCTCTCTCTCTCTCTCTCTCTCTCTCTCTCTCTCTCTCTCTCTCACAAATACACACGCAGAACTGTTTTGAACCAGAAGTTTTCCAGTAAGTGATTAAAAGTCATCCACGTCTGCTTCCCTCAGTCCGGTCTACGGCTTCATCTTCCTCTTCAAGTGGATCGAGGAGAGAAGATCCCGGCGAAAAGTCTCCACGCTGGTGGACGAGACCTCGGTGATCGACGACGAGATTGTTAACGACATGTTCTTCGCTCACCAGGTGAGTCCGGGCTTCTCTTGTTGATGATTGAGCACCACACATCACACGTGTCAAACTCATTTTATTAGATGTAGTTACGTTTATAAGTTACATCCGGCCCTTTGAGGACAGACATGCTGATGTGACCCTCGGTGAGAATGAGTTTGACACTCCTGCTCTACAGAAATCAGAAACTTTATTGGCCAAGTTGCAAATTACAACAAGGAATTTAATTTAGTCTTTCCCCTCTTTAACATATATTAGCAAAAATATATAAAAATAAGAAAAAACATAGTGACATGAAATGAGTGCATAGTGACATGAAATGAGTGAAACATAAATAACACACACACACACACACACACACACACACACACTTCTAATTCTGTTGGTGTTTCTCACTGGTAGCTGATCCCGAACTCGTGTGCGACGCATGCGCTGCTGAGCGTGCTGCTGAACTGCAGTGGTGTGGAGCTGGGCATCACCCTGAGCCGCATTAAAGACTTCACCAGAGGCTTCAACCCCGAGGTCAGTCCTGTGCTCTAAAGCCTCCGATAAACTCTGATATCCTGTGTATACATAAAACAATACAAAATATAATGAAATACAAACGCTGTCGGTGAAGTTATCAAAAAGCGAGTCTTTGAGCAGTGCTGGACATTCAATTAATTTACGGTAATACTTCTTTTAAATATTTTAGCTCCTAGGATTTAGCTATTAAAATGTTATTAAAAAGATTTTTTTTTTTTAATAATTATAATTTATTGAAACTTATGCTCAAAAAAAAGTTCAACTGTTTTGTGTGATTTATAACTAATAAATATTTATATATATATATATATATATATAATATAACTTTTGAACATTTGAACTTATATACAAACACTTGAATACAAAGGTGTCACTGAATGATTTGTTATCAGAGTGAGTTTAAGTATTTTGTACATTTTACCGTTTAAACAGAGCAAAGGTTACGCTATTGGAAACGCACCGGAGCTGGCGAAAGCCCACAACAGCCATGCCAGGTAATAATATTATCATATCATATATATTTTTAGTCATATATTATTATCATATCATATATATTATCATAACAAGACAATCAGTTCTGTGATTTTGTGAGGTCTGATCACCTGGTCACAAAACCTGCCAATCAGAGTCAGGGGGAGTGCCACTGGCCATTCAGCCACCACCCACTGTGTAGACCAGTAGACCCCTCCCCCTGATCCTTAGCCACCGCCCACTGTGCAGTAGACCCCTCCCCCTGATCCCTATAGCCACCACCCACTGTGCAGTAGACCCTCCCCCTGATCCCTATAGCCACCGCCCACTGTGCAGTAGACCCTCCCCCTCATCCCTATAGCCACTACCCACAGTGCAGTAGACCCTCCCCCTGATCCCTATAGCCACCACCCACTGTGCAGTAGACCCTCCCCCTGATCCCTATAGCCACCACCCACTGTGCAGTAGACTCTCCCCCTGATCCTTATTGCCACCGCCCACTGTGCAGTAGACCCTCCCCCTGATCTTTTTAGCCACTGCCCACAGTGTAGTAGACCCCTCCCCCTGACCCTGATTGACGTTGAACACAGTTCACAGACTCTTTCAAGCGACATATTGTCCAGATTGTGGCTGCATACTTGCATGTTAGTAGCTACTGGTTGTTGTGCCTGAAGGCCGGAGCCACGCCACCTGCCGGAGAAGCAGAACGGCATCAGTGCGGTGCGCACCATGGAGGCCTTTCACTTCGTCAGCTACGTGCCGATCAAAGAGCGTCTGTTTGAGCTGGACGGCCTGAAGGCGTTCCCCATCGACCACGGTGAGGTCCCTGCTCAGGGCGGCTATCACAGTGACCCCGCTGACCTGCGTCTGTCTCCTTCAGGGCCGTGGGGCGAGGACGAGGGGTGGACGGATAAAGCCCGGCGGGTCATAATGGAGCGGATAGGACTGGCCACTGCCGGGTGAGTCTGGCCGTTTACACCACTGGAAGGGAATCGCGCAAAGCATATTTGGCGAAATATCGGCAAGAGGAAAAAATTGGTGTTTGAAATTTTTCGAGAAAACGAATGGAAACTGCCAGATGCTGTCTGATTGGTCGTTGTTTCTGTATGTTGCTTTCTGATTGGCTATCGTTTGTCAGTCGCTCTCTGATTGACTATGTTTTGCCAGTCGCTTTCTGATTGGATAACATTTGTCAGTCGCTTTCTGATTGGTTAACGCTTGTCAGTCGATTTCTGATTGAATATTGTTTGTCAGCCTCTTTCTCATTGTGTTTCATTTTTCAGTTGCTTTCTGATTAAATAGGTTTTGCCAGTCAGTATCTCATTTTCTGATTGGTTATTGTTTGTTAGTCGCTTTCTGATTGGCTATTGTTTGCCAGTCGCTTTCTGATTGGCTATCGTTTGTCAGTCGCTTTCTGATTGGCTTTTGAATGAGATGGCAGTAATCACAGTGGTGTGGTCTTCTCCCAGCGAGCCGTACCACGACATCCGCTTCAATCTCATGGCGGTGGTTCCTGACCGCAGGATCAAATACGAGTCCCGGCTGGACATGCTGAAACGGAACCGGCAGATCATTCTGGAAGGTCTCCAGCAGCTCCGAGACAAAAAGGTGCGTGGAAACAAACCGGAATGGCTGCGTCATCTGATTGGACCGTACCTGTGCAGGTGGTCCGCGTGAGTCAGAGCCAGGACTCGGGCCCAGATCGCAAGCAGCAAGACTCCTCCTCCTCCGAGGACACGCCCCCAGCGGTGAAAAAAGAGGAGGGGTCAGACACTCCCATATCCACGGCTCAAACTCCGCCCACAGGTGCTCCCTCTCACCCGATTGGGTCTTTTCTACACGGTTTGTCAAGTCCATCCTGATTTGCCGTGATCTGACTTCAGAAACCCAGGAAGTGGTTGGCGGGAAGGTGAAAGGCGTGGCTAAGCCCGCTTCACTGCCACCAGGGGGCGCACCACCTCCTCTGCCCGCACCTAGCCCGATTGTCCAGCGTCTCCCGGCCTTCCTGGACAACCACAACTACGCCAAGTCTCCGATGCAGGTGAGAAGCGCTTGTGTGATGGTCCACACGCATGTTCTCAATCCTGACGGTCCACAGGAAGAAGAGGACCTGGCTGCAGGGGTGGGCCGCGCCCGGGGGCCCGTACCGCCCCAGGCTTCTTTCTCAGACGATGAGGAGGACGAAGAGGATGAAGAGGAGTGTGCCACAGCCGCGCCCTCCAGCAGGTACGTGTCAAAAAGGGCCAAAAATGTCAAACGTAAACATCTTGGAATTCTTTTTCGCTTGCAGTCTTCAAGGTTTTTTTTCCTTCTTGTCTTTGTTTCCGTATCACATTCTCTCCAGCCAATCAGAGTAAGCCACGCCCCCCTCCCGTGAAAGTAGTTCCAAAACGTAAAAAGTCCAAACGCAAAAATCTGAAACGCACGATGCGGGAATGAAAACAGTTTTGAATAAAAATGTGAACATTACAAACAACAAACGAACGAAAATGCTTCACATTTTTTAGAAATTTGCAGTGGACCCTCATTTATCGCGGTAGATAGCTGAAAATCTGCAAAGTAGAAACAACATAATTGCGTATTTATTTAACTTGGCTAGATTACAATACTTGGGAGCCGATTCGTCAACTATCAGCATTGGAACATGCTCTGTTCGTGTTTTACTTTGTGTTTATGTCTTATGTAATGCAATGAACCATCAGTAAGAGCAGATATTACTAATTATTGATGGAATTAACTAAATATATGGGGTCTTCATATATATCGCGGCTATTTTCGAAATTTCCGGAAAATCTTCTTTTATAATATATACATACGTAAAAAATACGTATGCGAATAATTTAATTGCACTCTATTCTTTCTATAAGAGCGTCGTGATTTCAGCTTTGCAAAAAACTGTACACGTAATACTGAATGATTTTGAAGTGAAACTCGAAAACCGGCAAAACCGGAAATGCGATTAATGTCGTTAATAAAATTTGACGCGATTAAACAAATGTAATTAAATTTAATAACTCACACGAGTTAACGCGTTAACTTTGACAGCTCTAGTCCTGGGACGTAACAGTTCAGGAGGTCGTGAATCTGCGATGGTGGAACCGTGAAGTAGCGAGGGTGTTTATATTCCACACACTTGTACTTCACGCGCACAGGTTCCGCAGGAAGCCGGGTCTGCGCACTCGAGCCATGGGCCGCAGCGGAGGGGCGATGGAGGGCGGGCTGGCGCTCAGCGTGTTAGCCGAGAAGCTGAAGAAGGAGGCGCAGAGGAAGGAGGGCGTGGCCACAGGGGGGCGTGTCAGCATCAGCTCCGCCTGCCAGGCCTCGCCCACGCCCAGCAACGAGAGCACCGACACGGCGTCTGAGATCGGCAGCGCCTTCAACTCGCCCCTGCGCTCCCCCGCCCGCTCACAGGCCGCCACCCGCCCCTCCAGCCCGGTGGTGTCCCACATGAGCCGCGCCCTGTTCGGGGAGGAGGAGGGGCGACACAACCGGGCGGTGCGAGACCTGGGGGCGCTAGTGAGCGGCACAGCACTTAGACTGCAGGACGACGGCCTCATCGCTGCTCTGCCCACAGGTAACCACACTGTCCTGATATAACGGACTTCCTTATAGTGGACAGTGACAAAAAAATCTGGAATGTGTGCGCTTTGAGACCGTTAAAACTGTGAAAAGCGCCTTACAAATGCTCAGAACTCGAACAATAGCTATTAAATAGTTCACTGGGAAACCATTGGCTCTAATGGACTTGCTTATACCGGACAGTTGGTTTTAACGGACTTGTTTATGGTGGAAAATGTTGACTTGACCAACATCGCTCATAAAGGATAGTTGGCTACAATGGACTTGCTTATAAGAGACAGTTGGATATATCACTCTCGATTATAACGGACAATTGCTCATAGCGGACTTGCTTATAACAGTCAACTGGAAACAACGGACTCTCTTATTACAGACTTGCTTATAATGGACAATTGGCTATAATGGACTTGCTTATAGCAGACAGTTGGTTATACCGGACTTGAATTTTGAATTAAACAGACTTCGCTTATAAAAGAGAGTTGACTACTATGGACTTGTTAATAAAAGGCAATTGGATACATCAGATTCAATTATAACGGACAATTGTTCATAACAAACTTGCTTATAATGGACAATTGGCTATAATGGACTTGCTTATAAGAGACAATTGGATATAACAGACACGGTGATAACGGACAATCTGATACAACAGACTCGCATATAACGGACAATTGGTCATAACTGACTTACTTATAATTGACAATTGGCTATAATGGACTTTCTTATAACAGGCAATTGGATATAACAGACTCTCTTATAATGGACAAGGGGCTCTAATGGACTTGCTTATAAGAGACAATTGGATATAACAGACTCGTTAATAGTGGACAATTGGTCATAACGAACTTGCTTATAATGCACAATTGGATACAACGCACTCGCTTATAAGGAACAATTGGTTACAATGGACTCGCTTTATTCGCTTTTCTTACAACAGAACATTTTATGACTCTCAAGGACAGTTTTGATATATATTATTTTCATCCATTATTATTATACATTATATGACGTTATATATTTCATTTGTTGACAGATCGATGAAGTTCTCTGATGCCATTTGCATAAGCATATTAACGACATTTTAATATTAAATAATATTTTAGTGTAAACCATCTCACTTATAACAGTATTTTTATTATTTATTATAAATATTATCTCAAATATTTATTATTTAACCTCTTTATCGTTATTTCCTACAAGCAAACACAACACATTGTGACTAAAGGTGATAAAAACTTTTTTCTAAACTTGACCGTGCACACTTCTCTCGAACAGAATCGCCAGAAGGCCCGAAAGCAAAAGTGGAAGTAGCTGAGAAGAAAAAGAAAGAGGAGGCGACTGGACCAGGAGGAGGAGGAGGAGAAGAAGAGGTGAAGGACGGTCCGTCAGCGGAGGTGAAGCAAGAGCCGATGGACGTCAAGCCCAACAAGGAAAAGCTGCCAGAGACGGAGAGCGAGATCAACGCCAAACCACCCGGAGAGAAATACACTCCCAAGGTCAGTCTGCGCCTCATGGCTCGGCTTGTACGTTTGTGCCGGTGTGATGATGCTAACGTGTCCACTACACAGGAGCTTCTGGCCCTGCTGAAGTACGTGGAAGCGGATATTACCAATTATGAAGTTCATCTGAAAGAGGAAGTGGAGAAGCGGAAGAAATACAAGGTGAAGGCACCTGGGGAATTTCACATCTGGCTTCTCCGTCAAGCTCATCGATGCTTTCTTGACAAAGCTTTTTTATTTAGTTTCAGTCATAGTGTTTCGATGTTTTAGTCCGAATTTAGTCTCCTTCATTTTTTTTTTTAGTTTTAGCCTAATTTTAGTCGACTAAATACCACAGCATTTCAGTCGACTTAATTATAGTATAGATTTAGTCAACGAAAATATAGCTACTGTATATTATAAATGTTTACTAAAGTTGCTATGTCTAAGAAATCTGAATACGTAGTACTAACCCTAACCCTATGAACATATAAAATATATACAAATTTGGAAAAACATTTATTTTTCTTTAACTTATTTTTATGAACTTTTCTTTCAATTCAAATAAACGTGTTCTCATAAATGAAACCTCAACTAAATGGAAATTAAATACAGTAAATAAAACTTTACAATTGCATCACGTTTTATAAGTAACAAATAGTTGCACGGTGAAAAATCAGCAGATGGCGCTTCAGGTGTGTTGTGTTTCTGCCCGTGACTGTTGCTTCACACGCGGCTACAGATAGTTTTTTTTTTTTTAAGATTGCGTTGAATGTGAAATGAATCCATATATCTGACGGTTTTTTCCTATCGGGAGTAAACGTTGTTAAAGAAGCTCGCGTCTCTATCCCATCATGCTTTTGTCCTGACTCCGTGTCCTGATTGGTTCTCTCTGCGTTTGCACCCGCCTTTCTCCACAAGCTCGGATTATGATTGGACGTCGTCACAAAAGGCATTTTCGTTTAGTTTCTATCCGTTGACGAAAGAGTCAATAAATGTAGTTAAAGTTTTCGTCCCTGAGCGGGAGTTTCATATAGGTTTCGTTTTCAAGGAAAAAGTGTCGAAAGAAATCTCTAACACCGTTTCTGTCTCCCGTCAGATCGACGATCAGAGGCGAACGCACAACTACGACGAGTTCATCTGCACCTTCATATCAATGCTGGCTCAGGAAGGTAGGGTAGAGCTTTCTTCCTGGTGTTCCTCATGGTTTGACGCTGCGTGTGTGTTCTCCTGAAGGGATGCTGGCCAGTCTGGTGGAGCAGAACATCTCAGTGCGGCGCCGTCAGGGCGTCAG
>MU204413.1:9614017-9687531 GCA_017309775.1 Paedocypris sp. Pulau Singkep
CTCTCTCTCTCTCTCTCTCTCTCTCTCTCTCTCTCTCTCTCTCTCTCTCTCTCTCTCTCTCTTTCTCTTTCTCTTTCTCTCTCTCACGGTTTTATGTATATATTTTCTCTCTTAATTTCCTTTTTATTTTTCATTTTTTGTTTTCTTCTCTATGTCTCACGTACAAACAGCAAAATCATAGTCACTTGGTTGTTTGTACAGAACGAACATTGGAAGCTTTATGTTGGACTTCAGATCGGGTCTAGTGAAGGCCATATATATATATATTAGGTATATATTTACATATTACCTAATATAGGGGGGGGGGGTGCACGTTAAATCTGTGGACGACTTCTACGTTTACAGCGATAAACGAGTGATAAAACAAGCGCTGCTGGTGAACGTTTAGCGTCGTTTCATCTTCGCTCTTCCTCTTCCTCTCTCAGCCGCCGTTCCACCCGTCCCACCCGCCGGAGACGTTTCCCAGCCTGATGCGCAGACACGTTACTATCGGCCGCTGCCTATAAACCCGCAATATCAGCCCACACAGACCAGCAGAGCGGAAGCTGGTGAGATATCTCCAGGAAACACGGACTGATGATTCCAGTGTGTGTGTGTGTGTGTGTGTGTGTGTGTGTGTGTGTGCGTGTGCAGGTCACGCTGACCCCACACAGATGTTTCCTTGAAGTCTTCACGCATCCAGAAGTTTTTCATCGTCACTTTTTTTCTCTAAAACAATGGATTTTTTGAGGGCTGGATTGCTGGCTCCGCCTCCTTCGCTTTACTTTTCTTGTCTGTTCTGGCTGAATAGTTCATTTGGGTGATAAATGCTACAGTATACGTTTTATATAATGTACTGATGATATACATACTCATGTATAGAGTATCTTTTATCTATATATCTTTTGTGGGAACAATACTACAGAACTTCACTCGTTTTTTCAACCAGACTTAAATAAAAAAAAAACGATGCTTTTCGGTTTTACAGCATTTTACTGTAATAAGTATTGATTTGAATAAAAACGGTAATCAAAGAATGCACACCTACTTGTCTTGACTTGTTCAGACTGGCTTTCACTTGGTGGTTTCGTTTCATGGGAAAAGTGTCACGTGACGTAAATGCAGCGAAAACAAAAGCTGGAGCTTCTGAAGATCTTCATCATCAGTCTTCAGAGCAGCAGTCATGGCCTTCAGCGTCCCGCTCTTCCTCCTCTTCTCCGCACTTTTACCCGCAGCTACTGACGGTGAGTGAAGCTTCGGCCTCTGAGGATAAAAAAAGATCATTGTTGAATTATTTCTATTAATAATCGCTGTCAGAAAATTGACCATGATGCGTTTGCATGTGTGATTATTCTTTTGTTGAACATTAAAATGTACTATTATTTGATTTCATTGCGTATGTATTTTGTTAAAGTATTGTAAACGATAACGAACGAGCGAACGATAAAATATTAAGCCAAAACGAAAAAATATGTAGTAAATTATTATAAATAAAATCTAATAATAAATTATTATATATGATTTAATATTTTTGTAATTCGATTAAAGTTGTAATTTACACAATGCACTGGTTTACATAAATAAGTTGATTAAATATAAATGATTAATCAACCCTACGGTAAAATAATACAGTTACACAAAAATAAATTATTGATTATAAAATAAAAGTGATTTATAAAAACTGTGTATAAGCATTACCTCAATCGATTCATAAAGTGTGTATGCTTGTATTTACCGTGTTTATATACATGTATGTGTGTGTGTGTATAATTGCACACATTCGTAAACAAGTCAAGACAAGTAGATGTGCATTCTTTGATAACACATTATGCTAAAACGAACGATAAAATATGCCAAAATGAAGAATTATGCATTAATTAATAAGAAATATTTATAAATAAAATCTAATAATAATTATTATATAGTATAATAAAATGTTTCAAGTTCGTGCATTGATTTACCTCTTCCCTTAAATTATTCCGAACATTAACTCCGGTTCTAGTCAAACAGAAACTCTTTTTGGTAGTGATGTATATTCTACTTTCAAGTTTGACTTGCCTCTTAAACTATAGTCCAAACAAGTACAATTACGTATTTTGTTTTGTATTTTTACACGTTAAATCTGTGAACAACTTCTACGTTTACAGCGATCAGCAATCGCATGACCTCGGAAGCGCAGACAAATACATTCCTGTTATGTTTTGCTCGTATTTTGTGTTTTTAAATTCACGTTCAAGTTCGAGTGTATTTAACAGCGCTTTTCTTAGTTTTAGACCAACACAAAGTCGCTCTCTAAAGCGCTTAGAATTGCCACGTGTAGGAATTGTGCTCTACAAATAAACGTGCCTTGCCTTTGTGTTTCCAGGTAGCATATGTGTGAGTGATAAAATCACCCTGGGCGAGCAGAAGTACACGTACTGTGATTCCTGCTGCGGACCCTGTGGCTTTCAAATCTGCTGCCCAATAAGTTTTCTGAGCAACACACCGGCGAGCCCAAGCGCTTCTGAACAACTCAACTGTCTCTTGTAAGTTGATTTGAATGTAGAGATTTAAAAAAAAAAGTGTTTTAACCCTTTACTTCTGGCTTCCAGACTGTAAGCTTAAAACATTTTTTTTCCGATTCAACGTAATATTTCTAATAAAAATATTAAATTGTTATCACTTTAAGCATTGATTTAAACTTATCACCAGAAGATGCAATAAGTAATAAAGGAAGGGGTTAAAATTCCAATCACAAAAATGTACCACGCCACATTCAAGCAACCCACCAGACAACCCTTCTCTTAGAAACTTGAGCAAAAATGTTACTGTTCTCCCCCCTAGACCTCAAAAACTAGTTTTATAAAAATCTGAAAAAAGAAATCAATTTTTCAAAATTTGATGCGGCTCCCCTAGTGGTCACTGCTGTGGAAAAGCAATGGAGCAGTTAATTGCTGCCACCTGCTGATCAAATGATGTATTACAAGTGTATGTTTGAATTGATCAAGTTTTTCGAAACACAATTTTAATTTAAGGCCCTGTAATCTGACAAGAAAACAAAGTGTGTCATCAGTGATACAAAACGCAGCGTGTTTGTGCATGCACGTTTGTTTCCTGTTCTTTGTGTTTGCATGCCAGTGTGTGTGATTTTGAAGACTGCGGTCGTTTTTTCCATTAGCAGAACACTCGTGAGCAGCCACTTCCTCTACACTGTCAAAAACACCGAAAGAAAGCGAGAGAAGTTGTAGAAGACTAGAACCCGGATGGATGAACGGATGGACAGAGACAGACAGACAGACAGACAGGAAGTGATCTGAAAATATGAATTTGAGTTTAACGAGTCAAGTTTCAGAATCTCTTCTAGTTTGAGTTCACAAATCGTAATTTTTAAAATACGGAGGTCTGTAAATGACTGTACGTGATTTGTTTAGTTGCTTTAGTAAACGAGAGAAGATAATTTGACCTCGACTGCGGTTGTGACAGTTTCTGATTTGAAATCTCACACTAAACCACAAGCGATAAGTGAGTCAAAGTGATCGTGTCTGCGCAGACAGAGCTGGATAAACATACAGATCGATAGATAAATAAAAAAGACATGCAGACAGATGAAAAGACAGACAGACGGAAGGAAAGAAAGACACAGACAGATGGGCACAGACAGACAGCTGGAAAGATAGATAGACAGAAAGACACACAGAGATAGATGAAAATACAGAAATAGACAGATGGAAAAATCAAATAGCCAGACAGACAGCCAAATGGAAAGATAGATAGACAGACAGGTGAACAGACAGACAAATAGAAAGATAGACATACAAACGGAAAGATAGACATACAGACAGACAGACAGGTTGTTGGGTTCTTAAGTTCTTAACGATGGACCATATTTCATCACAGAAAATAAGTCACAGCACTTGCAAAGTCCAAGACCTTTTATTTTGGTTACAGGAGTAAAGCGGTTAAGTTGGTGAAGCGGCGATGCTATGCGTGTAGCTTCAAGAGCAAATCTGTCTTCCTTCTCTGTTCTGCTTCACATTCCTTCTGCCCCTCACTTACGTGTTCACTTCAGTTATATGCAACACATCAAAAGAGCTGGCTATCTTGGCTGTTTGGGCCAAAGTCATTTATCTCTTGAGCACGAGCCTCAGCCACACCAGATCCGCCTGGTACGATGTCCCGACCTCTCACCTCTTCTACATGACTCACTCCCTCCCTTCCTTTCTCTTCCTGAGAAACATTCTATTCCTAAAGCTAGGTTAAACTTCAAGCGGTAAACAGCATATGAGCACAAATATTTACGTTTATTATTTTAAAATGATAATCTATCAATATCTTTTATGTAGCAAAGCGTAATATAGCAAAAGCAAAAACACTCTAACACAGGTAGATTGGCATTGACAAGCACACAGACCTGACAGATGTTTGGAATAATAGATGGGGAAAGACAGACAGACAAATAGAAAGATAGACGTACAGACAGATGGAGAAGAAACAGACAGACAGAAAGAAAGATGGACATACAGACAGATTGAGAAAAAACAGACAGACTGAAAGAAAAGAAGATGGACATACAGACAGATGGAGAAAAACAGACAGACAGAAAGAAAGAAAGAAAGAAAGAAAGAAAGAAAGAACGATGGACATACAGACAGTTGGTAAAATAGACAGACATACAGGTAGATTAGCAAACACACAGACAGACAGAGGGAATGATAGACAGATGGGCCAACAGACAGACAGACAAATAGAGACAGAAGAAAGAGACAGACAGAAAGAACGATGGACATACAGACAGATGGCGAAAAAACAGACAGACGGAAAGAATGAAAGATGGACATACAGACAGATGGCATGACATACAGGTAGATTGGCAGACACATAGGTGGAAGGAGGGAATGATAGATATATGGGCCAACGGATAGACAGACAAATAGAAAGATAGACACAAAGACAGATCAATACAACACGAATCAAATCAATAAGACGAATCGAAAAAACGTTAAAAAAAATGAAAATACCCGAGATGTCGTCTTTTTGCCGTTTTAGGTTTGTAGGGAACTCATTATCGTTTCTAATGCACCTGTATCTCCTCTAAACATCTCCACCAGCTCAAGCCTGGACAGCCAGACTGTGGGACTGCTGGTGGGGGGGGTGGTGCTGATGGTGGTCATCATCCTGCTGGTCACCTGCTGCTGCTGCTCCTGCTGCTGCCTCTACGACACCTGCAGGACGTCGCGTAAGGCCTCAGCCAATCAGCAGCTAGAGTGATGCTCCTCGAGAGCCTAACGCAGACCTTCCACAGGAACCGCTGTACTGGCAGCACCCTCAGCCTCTCCCATGTACACCATGATGCCTGCACCGCCTCACGGAGCTCAGCGCCCCAACCTCTACTAGACCCGGGGTCAGGGGGCGTGACCCTTGACCTCACGCCAGGTAAGGGTCATGTGCACTGTCTCTTGTTGATGCTGAGTTCAAGTGGTACCAGTAACATCTGCTAGTGTGGGTGGATCACGTGCCGTAGATGACGTCAGCCCATCATCTCGTGATTGACATACGGGCCGGCCAATCACACCGCAGAACTTTCCTGACTCGTGTTCATTTCGTCGACAAAAGATTTTCGTCATCGTCTTCGTCTTCGTCGGCGACACCTCTTCCCTGACAAAAACGAAACGAGAACTAAAGGAGAACGAGCGCAATCTGCTGATCAAACTGCTTTTCACGGTTTTTCCAAATAAATATAGATCTTTGTATATATTTTATGTTCATAGTTAACTACGTATTCAGATTTCTTAGACATAGCAACTTTAGTAAACATCTAGAATATATAGCGCTTATAGTTTGGTTGACTAAATCGTTACTGTAATTTAGTCGACTAAAATATTGTGGTATTTAATCGACTAAAACTAAAAAAAATTAAGATGACAAGTTTTGTCTAAAACTAAAATTCTCTTATAAAAATCTCAACACTGTTTCCATCAATACCAAATTAGACCTCAATGACGGTATTTCTACTGAACTATAAATGAGGAGCTGTAGGTAAACATTTCTTAACATTGGAGAGCTTTTCTCCACAACGGTCGAGATATTCAGACAGTGTTCGATTTCGGAGAATGTTGCGATGTGCGGATTCGTCAGTCAGTACATTTAAATGCACATTTAATCGTTTACTTTCCCTCAGAATTTCCTGGAGCTCCAACAACGTGATCACGTCAGCATCTACGTTCATCAAGAGGCCAACCTCGGTTTGCTGAACAATCCTCAAGATATAAATGTCCATTTTGGTGCAGTTTTACATATCTGTTTCAGTTTTGGTTTGGTTTCAGTTACACACTTTTTAAATATATGTACACACTTTCAGTTTTACATTTGACTTTTATAAATAAAACAAACAGAAAATTTAACTGTAGTTAAAGGAAATGTGTGATTTGTGTTAGTTTTAATAGTATTTCTTCTTCGTGCTTCTTCAGCTTTTGGCAGCAGTAATAAAATCCTTTTTATTAAAACAATACTATGTGTGTTTGATTTGTTTGAAATACGCACATAGACATTAACAGGTAACAAAAAAATTGAAATATATGACAATGGAGACAATACAGGACTTTGATAAAATGTTCCTCTTTGGGGAATTGCTGTAGACGCACACTTTACATTTTTTAAAATTAAAACAGATTAAATTCTGCGTTTGGACAATACGTTGTTGGGCTATAAAGTTATGGAGGAATTTTCAACCTGGTTGAAACATTTCGTTCACGTGTCACGTGACCACGGTAAATCTGTTTACCGTGGCAAAGGACAGATGAGAGACGTAGATCACGTGATCACATAATCTGAATAGATTTGTAGCTATTTGTGTGTTATTTGTTGTCCGCTGAAGCAAGCCATGTTGTCGTATATTGTTTTAGAGCGCGACAACCTTTACGAACGAAATGATTCGTTCACTTTATTGTTCGAGAATTAAAGATTCGAATTTCATTTATTTTATTTTATTCCGTATGACAAAAACTTTCGTCTCACGGAAACTCTGTTAAGAGAGTCATTTGTTTAGAGAAGTGCCACTGTATATACATATACATGTGCATTCATAAGTTCCACTTTTGTGGGGACAATAGTACTTTTCTCTCCAGACTTAAGAAAGATGCTACTTTTAAAGCATTTACTGTATTGCACAGTATTAGCTTGAATTAAAAAGACTGTTATTAAGAATGAATGCGTATTTTGTCTTGACTTGTTTAGGCAGAAACTGTTGGTACTTTCATTTGTCCTCGGGGCTTTTCGTTTAATGAGAATCTGAGATCATCAGTCTTCAGAGCAGCAGTCATGGCCTTCAGCGTCCCGCTCTTCCTCCTCTTCTCCGCTCTTTTACCCGCAGCTACTGACGGTGAGTGAAGCTTCGGCCTCTGAGGATAAAAAAAAAAAATCTAATTTCAAAGGTTGAATTATTTCATTGAATAATGACTGTTTATTAGCGAAACAAATGACAACAATCCGTAACAATCATTGTTTTACAAGAGACCATGATACGTTTGCATGTGAGCATGACTCTTATTTTATATTTTGAACAACACAATGTACGTTTATTGTATTTAATTTAGTAGTTTTGTCTTTATAAGTAGTTTTCTTTAGGGAGTAAAGTATTTACACCCTAAAAATTAACCGTATACACCGTCTTGAGCGTTAAAATATTTAATTAGTTTAAAATGTTACAATTGTTTTCATTTAACAATAAAACACATTACGCTGATATGATTACTTCTATATAGAGAACTCGAATAAATATTGTACGTACATTATTTACTGTATGTGCAACATGTTTGTAATTCATAAATGATTCATGTTTACATAATGCTATAGTTTATACAACTCATTTGATTACATTTTAACTATAAACAATATAATGTCAAATAATTACATGGCATATACTCTTTCTGCACTTACATATGTGTGCGTATGTATGTACACATTCGTATATATTTACAATGCATGTGCACAAATATTTTATAACACGAGTACGTACAATCGCTTTTGTGCTTCTACTCGTTAAACCTGTGGACTTCTTCCTGCTTTGAGAAATGGACTGTATTAAACGTTTCCATTGTAAATACAATACCTACAACACGTTTACACTACCTTCCTGTTTGTCTTTTGTTGTGGTCTCAGGTGTCATATGTGTAACGGATAAAATCACCATGTGCAAGCTGAAGTACCTGTACTGTAATAATCTCTGCTGCGGACCCTGTGGTTATCAGATCTTCTGCCCAAAACCATTATCCTGCTTAAGCCCCTCCAATCAACTCAACCGTGTTGTGTCAGTTTGACTTTATCTCTTTTTATATCCTCGAACGAGGTACTGAAATAATTGAAAACACAAGTGTGTGTTTTAAAGGTTTTTGTGTGCGCGCTCACACGTTTGTTTCCTGTTTTTTTACGTCTGCGTGCCAGTGTGTGTGCTTTTGTATTTTTGTCGCACACACTCATCTTAAAATAAGTTAAAAAAAAAAAAAAGTCTCTGCTAGTTTGAGTTTATAAAGCCTAATTATTAAAAATGGAGGCCAGTAAATTACTCTACGTGCTTTATTTCGTTACTAGAGTAAAAGAGAGAAGATAATTTGACTGCGGTTGTGACAGTTTCTGATTTGAAATCTCACACAAAACCACAATGTAGGAGGAAGTCAGAGTGATTGAGTCTGCGGCAGCACAGACAGACAGAATGATAGACACACAGACAGAATGATAGACACACAGATAGACAGATGGAATGATAGACACACAGACAGACAGAATGATAGACACACAGACAGACAGACAGAATGATAGACACACAGACAGACAGATGGAATGATAGACAGACAGACAAAATGATAGACACACAGACAGACAGATGGAATGATAGACAGACAGACAGACAGACAGAATGACAGACACACAGACAGAGAGCTGGATACACAGGCAGACAGATTAATAGAGAGCTGGACTGACAGACAAATGAAAGATAGACAGACAGACAGATGAAAAGAAAGACAGACAGACAAATGGAAAGAGAGACACAGACAGCAGGACAAACATAGAGATCGACAAATGCTGACAAAAGTTCATCTCTTGAACTTTTGAGAGTTGGACAGACAAAAGAAAGCTAGACAGATGGAAAGATAGACCGACGGAAATATTGATAAACAGGCAGAAAGACATATAGATACAAGAAAAGATAGAAACTCAAACAGATGGAAAGATGGATAAACAGACAGAATGACATACAGATAGATGGAAGACATGCAGTGCAAGCAGACAACTGGAAAGACAGACAGACGGGTCAAAGAACAAATAAGACTACAGTATATATGTTAAAAAATGTTTAAAAAATGAAAATTGTCATGACAACAATAAAAAATGAAAAAGAACACCAGTTGTCTTTTCAGTGTTTGTAGGAAACACGTTGTCGTTTCTAAAAAAATTACTTTCTAATGTTAGTCGTTTATGAAATTCTAAACCTATATATCCTATACATCCTCTAAATGTCTGCTATCAGCTCAAGCCTCTGGCTAAACCATGGTGCCCAGTTACGTTGATTGTCATCATAAATAAGTTGACATCTGCCCGTTGTGTTTTCTTGATTGACACACGAGCCGGCCAATCAGACATCAGATCTTTCCAGACTCGTTTTGCAATTATGACAAATTTAACATCAAGCTCCCAAATTAGGCCTCAATGATGGTATTTCTACTATAAATTGGCTGGCAAATGCTTCTCAACAGTGGAGAGCTTTTCTCCACAACGATGAAAACAACAATGAAAAGAAAATGTAAAGCAGTGGTATCCTACCTTGATGGACTTTTCTTCTGTTTGGGGAATTGTAGACGCACACTTTATGGAAGATTGAATTTTACGTTGAAACATTTGGGGGAATTTTGAACCTCGTTGAAACGAAACCAGTGACGCTGAACCTGCGGCCCGTGGGCCAGATACATTTTATTTCTATATTTACGCGCTTAAGAAGTGATTGTGACTACGCTAATATTAAAATAACGTTCCGTATGACATGCCGGTCAGACGTCTCTGAATAATAAGTTTCGAGAAGAAACTCTAGCCGTTTTCGCTGAACTGTTTGCTAAAGAAGGCCAGAAAATGACCACATACATTTGTGAACGAATTTCTCTGAGATGAAGAATAAAACCCGGGTCACCGTTGTCTTCCCGATTGTTGCCAAGAATCAGTGACACACGTGGGCCAAAACGTTCCTAAATTCCTTTCTGGAAAAACCAAATTAGCATGTGATATGTTGGCACGTCGATTAGAGGCAAAAGATTCGTGTTTCATTTTTATTCCACTATTTTTTATTCCCACAATTTTTATGAAATTCACAGCAAAGTCAAATTTGACCTCATATTGAAGGTTTGCGGCCAACGGGCCCAAACAATTAAGAATACTGTAGTTTCCCCTCAGAGTTTCACTTATGTGTTTCCGACATTTACCGTTACGCATTAAACGTCGCGTAGACGTACTTTTCGCCAAAGTTGGACGGACTGGGACACAAACGGAGTAGACTTTGGTACAAATGGCGAACTTTGTTTCGATTTCGCTTCTAAGTAGAAACGGGCGGACGGGCGGGGTCGTGGAAAACACGCGTTCGGGTCAATTTTTCCGCGCTTCCATCAGCCTGCGGGTCATTAAGTGTCCGCAGACGAGTGAGCGCGTTTATTAACGGCCCCGCTCGACACTTCCAGAGCCGTTAACTGTTAGAAATCGTCCGCTATCGGGGCCATTGTTGTGAAACGCGAGTCTGGTGAAGGCGGGAGCGTCTTCTCACGTTACACCGTCACCTCAGCGGCGCGTCTGCCTCAGGCGAACTGCTTCGTCATGGCGTCCACCGTCGCGCTTGTCGTCGCCCTGTTGTCTGTTTTATTCACGGTAGCAGTTGGTAAGTGTTTAAAATCGGCGAACGATCCGTCGTTTTCTGACGCGTAGTTGTTTCGCGCGGGTGAGGTGCAAAACAACCGGATCCGCTCGCGAAGTCGACGGTTCGCATTGTCTCGAAATCGCCTCAGAAACCGAGATGTTGCGCTGCTTCTTATTTCCAATTTCTTTTCACTTACGCGTCTTGTGTTTGTGTCGTGACAGCACGTCCTGCTGCTTGTTGATATGTATACGCTTCAATAAAGAATTGTATCTTTTTGTTTTCAGTTTAACTCGTTTAACTGCGCGTGAGTCTCTTGAACACGTTCACAACTTCAGAAATTCTCGCGATTTGCATAATAGTCCCTCACGCACATTAAAACGAGCTGTACGTTTACAAACGTCAAATGTCGCATTTTATGTGTTATATGTAACAAGTATGAATTAAGTATATGCAAAAAAAACTTAACGCAGGAAGTTTACACAATAATTGGTTCAAAAGCAAAAACTCTTGTAAAAGTTGGCGAGCAAAATGTCCAATATTAAAATGTAGCTGTTAAATCTTGCCTGTACCGACACCTAAAAATGACAGGAGCGTACACCTTTGCGTTAAACGTTTTACTTTATTGAAAAGGGTTTTGTTACACTGTAAAAAATGTTTTATTCATCCAATTAAAAAAACATTGGGCAGTGATTCACATCTATATTTTATTATTTGGACCAACTAAAACATTAAGTCAAGTTAATATTTTTTAGTTGGTCCAAGTAATAAAATATAGATGTGAATCATTACCCCTATTTTTTTTTATTTGGTTGAATGAATTTTGTTTTTTACAGTGTAGTAGATGGATGATTTTTAGTTCCTTGCAGGAATTGTTGCTTTCGTGTGTTTCTAAACTACTTTTCTTTCTTGAAGCTGACGATAATGAGTGTCAGGCCTATATATCCAGCAGCGGAGTGCCACATATGCCCATCAGGTGCAGTTTCCTGCAGTCGTGCTGCGGCACATGCGACAACAGATACTGCTGCTCCAATCCGCTCATGTTCATCTCCGAGGATCAGCAGGAACGGTGTATCTTGTGAGCCATTTCTTCAAAACTGCTTTCCAGAACCTTCTACACGATTGTGATGGTCTTCTTCTTCTTCTTCCTCTGAAGCAACAACCACTGGTCTATTGCGGTTGGCGTGTCGGTGGCAGGGGCTGTGGTGATGATCGTGATGATGATCATCTGCTGCGTCTGCCCCTTCTGCTGCCTCTACAAGTGTTTCCGGAGTCGGACACCCAGGCGTAAGTTAGCCACGCTTACTCGGAGCTTTGCTACTAACCACAGAGGGTTAACAATGCTGCTGAAATGTGGGAAACAAAAACCCAGAAGATTTAACTTCACTCAGTGGTTGGGGAACTAACATCCGCTTGTGACCTTCTAGACTCCAGTAAAGGAGGAAAAAAAGTGAATGGCAAAGCATTCTGGGAATCCCCACCCAGTCTGACTCACTGTGTTCACAGCACAAGGTCAAGTCGGGGGAGAAAACGCCTAAAAAAAACGCCTCGGAACATTTGGAGAAGGAAGTTTCTATCCCACGTGCTCAGACGTCTAAACTTCACCACTTTGTGTAGATGACAATCTTATTTGGGCCTAGGAACTAAAACTTCTGTCTGTGCAAATGAATGTTGAACGTACGTCGTGAAGCACCAGTTTACACCAAGACACATACCAAGTTCCATAATGTGCTCTTTATGGAACCTGGCAATAAAGTTCTTTCTGACTTCTGAAAAGAGGGTCTTAAAGGGACAGCGTACACATTTTTTTATTTGATAATTCGTAACAGGCCAATTGTCGCCCACCTTTGACGTCACGTGAAGGTCGGAAAAGTTCACAGCGCAGTTTAAAGTAAAGCTTACGGATTACTATAACCATCACACACATTATGGCAGATTTTGAGATGCTGTTAAATTGGTTGAAACACAGTTTTGTGTTTCAAAGTCGTAGTGCGATTAAATTCCGGCCAAAGCCTTTTTCAACAAGAGCCAAAACCTCCCAAAAAACCGAGTTGATGTTTTTTTTTCATGCACAGATGTATTAATGGTTGCCCGCAGCCCATTTCCGTCGCGAGTGGTTGATCCGCTTCACGCCTCATGAAGCTCGACCACAGCTCTACTCACGTAACTCTTGCGTTATCCTTGCTTTTGCAGCCGTGTTGACGACCACAAGCACGGTGGTGTACCCTCAGCAGCTCGTGGTGCCACCCTACCAGCCCCTGCCCTCTCAAACTCCCTACGGCGCTCCGCATGCTTATGGAGGGCAGCCCATGCCAGCCCGACCATACCCCGCCAAGCCCTATGAAGTCGGACCACCACCTCCGTATCAAGAAACGGGTGAGAATAGTTGGAATAACACGTGGTTTTCTCACCTCCACTAGATTTCTACTTTTCCGTCAAAACGTTTCAGAAACGCAGCGGGCACGACTCAACCTGACGGAGAGAGTGAGATCAGTCAGGTTAGACCTGATTCTCCATCGCCCGAGGATTGAAGGATTGCGTTTAGTGTTTTTTTTTTTTTTTTTTAATCGATCTTGACAGAACGAAACGAAACGATAACTTGACAAAGCTCTTCCCGAGAAAACGTTTTCAGAGATGTGATGAAAACGTATTTGGCCCCACGAGGTGCCGTTTTTAAATCACGATTAGTTCCGATGGCCTGGAACAATGACGTCATGTGTAGAATTAGTCAATGTTGCTTGTAGCACAAACTAAGCACTGCCATTTTAAAGAAAGAGTAAAAATGGTCAACAAATTTTCATCAAAAATGTCTAGATATCTACAAATAACTACTGGTTAGAGGTCTAACACAAATACCAACATCTTAATTTGGATTATATTTTTACATTCACTAGATGGTTAAAAAGAAACCAAGTTTGAGGTTCTGGTTTACATCTTTATTCAGAGGGAGACTTTTTTTTTTGCCCTTTTTAACTGACTCTTTTCCCCCCAAATTTTTAAAACTCATAAGGAATTGACATTTCTCTTTTTAAATACTTTTTTTCACATAGCGTCTTTGCGTTGGTCTCTGACTAAGAAAAGCGATACACAAATAAACTTGAACTTGAAGTGTCAGGATTTATGACGCAATACGCACAAATATCACATTTGCGCTGTTTTGTTTGAGACGTCTACTTTTCTATACACGTACAAGATGTAACAATCGTACGTAGAATATTTCGATTATTTAAAAGCGGTCTTTTAAAACATTGATTTTTGATACAACAAGCATCGTGATTGTTGATTCTTTCCCATTTTGTCTATAAACGTTTACAAATGTACACCACTATTTACAAAACAGTTGTAATCGAATTATCAAACGCTTCATCTGTGCACTGTTAATTTTGTTGACAAAATATTTTCGTCATCGTCAACGACACTTTACTTCAAGACGAAAATGAAACGAGAACCATGTTAACAAGAACATTTATTTATATCGAGACACTTTCGTCAACGGATAAAAACAAAACAAAAATGCCTTTTGTGACGACGTCCAATCATATTCCGAGCTTGTTGAGGAAGGCGGGTGCAAACGCAAAGAGAACCAATCAGGACACGAAGCCTTTCAGCTGGTGAGGGAGTTATAGAGGCGAGTGTCTTCAATGACGTCTTATCCAACAGGAAAAAACATTCATATATATGGATTCATTTTACATTCAACGTGACCTTAGATAAACTATCTGTAGCCGCGTGTGAAGCAACAATCACCAGCAGAAACACAACACACCTGAAGCGCCATCTGCTGATCAAACTGCTTTTTTCACCGTGAAACCATTTGTTACTAATAAACGTGATGCAATTATCATTCATTTTATTTTACCGTATTTAATTTCCTCTTTGTTGAGCTTTCATTTACGAGAACACATTTATTTTGTATTGGAATTAACCAAGCCGTTTCCTGTGCCTCCAGTCGGGCCTGGGTATCCCGTTCCCTACAGCCAGGCGGCGTACGACGGCGGCCGCGCAAACTACCCCGTCCAACCAGCGCCGCAGCCGGGCTTCGCTCAGCCCCTCCCACAAACAGACTACACCGCCACTCAGCCGGCCTACAACCCCGCCTACAAGGAAGCCGCCCACTGATCCACAAACCAGCGCAGCCTTCCCGCCTCCAGCTTCCTGTCTCCGCCTCTACTCGATCGTTTTCCTTCAATGCTTCGTCACGTTTGGAATAGGAAGGTGTGGATTTGAAAATGACGTTTGCACAAACACACTCGCGCTTTCTGCGTTTTACAGTGTTACTTCCGCGCTGGTTGGGTCGGATCTGGATCCAGGAGGCGGGACTTATTTCGCGTCTCTCTCTTACACTGTCACGGATGCGAGGACTGCTCTGATTGGTTCTCCGTGTGTGTGTGTGTGTGTGTGTGTGTGTGTGTGTCTTGTGTTTGTTTGTGTCCACGTATAATAAAGAGACAGTCTGACTGTAGTGAAAGCTGGTCTCTGTTTCTCACTCGTGGTTGAAGTGGAACAGGAAACGCACGCCTGCACGGGAAGTGAAGTGCGTTTGCTGAGGGAGGGAAAAAAAACCACCTTTAGTTCTAAACAACACTGCGGAAAAATATTTTCCATGACTTATTAACACACTATATTGTTCTATCCATCCATCTATCCGTTTTGAAAGACGTCTATCAACCTATCCTTGTCTGTCTACACATCTTCGAATCTTTCTATCCAATCATTCATCAATCTTTTTTGTTCTAGATGTCCCCCACTACTTGAACTACAATTATAGACTGTAATTCACTCATCAAAACGAAGCATTTTGACTGTTCTTTCGTTCGCGTTTTCTTTCAGTGTTGGTGTTATTTTGCCAAGCTTCTCTTTGTTTGTTATAATGTGTGTGATTTAGGCGATTTATTCGATTTACAAGTGACATTTTGGTTGTGCGAGATTTCGACGCCACGTTCGCACTAAACTTTAATCAACTTGAGGTGTGTTCAGATTCAGGAGCGACAGACGTGGTCACGTGAAGTGGAGACAAACTATTTCCTCTGTATTATCAATATCAATGAGCAAAAAAAAAAAATAATATATTAACGCATTGTCTCCAACATTTTTTTCGTCACCAAAAGGTCGACGTTTGGTAATTTTACCGTGGCCCGGGGGAGGGTAATTTTTCTGGTTTTAGTATTTAACACGCATTCAAAAAAAAAAACGGCACCAAAAGACAAATATAATGTGATTTAACATTTTAATTTATTGGAACCAATGAAGACAGCCGTGTTATGATATTTTAAGTTTCTTTATATAAAAATCTATTAGTTTTTTGCTTTAACATGTCAGACACCTTTTTATAGTTTTTACTTTGAACAAAGAAAGTTTTACAGCTTTCTGTAGAACTTTGAAACTTAGTAACCGCTAAAACATGATGTTTTATTGAACTTTACATTTAAAGACAACTTTCCCACAAAATGGTAATGTTTCATTTTGATTTATGCACAGCTTGAAATATAATTTTACCACAACTGTGCGGTGCCGCAAAAACTTGAGCAAAGTGAAGGAACCGTGTCTACTCCATGTCTGCGTCTAAACAGCCTTTCTGAGATCGAGACTTATTTACTTTTTAGCCGATGTTAAGTCTTCCAGCTTTAACCCTGCGAGACTGAAGAACCAAATGACATTAAATTCTGACGTTTAGCGAATCTTTTAATTCAGACACTTGGTGCCGAGTCTTGCAAACCAACCCTAGCAAAGGCTCGTCCCGTCACGAGCTGGTTTCCGTGTCCATGTCCTCCACACACTCCGTTTCCGATCTGCAGATCTCGTCCAGGGCCAGTTCTGTAATCACACCGATATGTCCGTGTTAATTTCGTTGAGGAAATGTTTTCGTCGTTGACAAAGACTTTTTCCCTGATGAAAACGAAACGAGAACTATATACAAACTCCCGCTCAGGGACGAAAACTACAACTACATTTACTGACACTTTCGCCAACGAATAAAATCTAAACAAAAATGCCTTTTGTGACGACGTCCAATCATATTCTGAGCTTGTGGAGAAAGGCGGGTGCAAACGCAAAGAGAACCAATCAGGACACGAAGCCTTTCAGCTGGTGAGGGAGTTATAGAGGCGAATTTCTTCAATAACGTCTTATCCAACAAGAAAAAACAATCATATATATGGATTCATTTTACATTCAACGTGACCTTAGATAAACTATCTGTAGCCGCATGTGAATAAACAATCTCGGGCAGAAACACAACACACCTGAAGCGCCATCTGCTGATCAAACTGCTTTTTTCACCGTGAAACTATTTGTTACTTATAAACGTGATGCAATTATCATTTATTTTATTTTACTGTATTTAATTTCCTCTTTGTTGAGCTTTCATTTATGAGAACACATTTTTTGTATTGAAAGAAAAGTTTGTTTAAAAAAGTTAAAGAAAAAAAAATGTTTTTCCAAATAAGATCTTTGTATATATTTGATATGTTCATAGTTAACTACGTATTCTGATTTCTTAGACATAGCAACTCTAATGAATATAATAGAATATAAAGCACTTATATTTCCGTTGACTAAATCTATACCGTAATTTAGTCGACTAAAATGCTGTGGTATTTAGTCGACTAAAATTAGACTAAAACTAAAACAATTGAAGATGACTAGATTGGGACTAAAACCAAACTGAGTGCTCTTCAGAGTGGCGTGAGGTGGCGTGACCTTCGCTCTCGGACAGGTCGGGCAGCAGGCGGAAGGCGTCTCTGATGGCGGGCACCAGCACCTCCAGACCGTGATGTGAGAAGGACGAGTCCCGCAGCAGGAGCCAGTGCAGCAGCATCACACCTTCCCTCAGCACCAGCAGCGCCGCTCCAGCACTTCCTGCCGCTCCACGCCTGCTCCTCAGCCACTGTCTGTGCAGACACACCACCACCATCCGCACCACCTGAGAGACAGAGAGCAGGCCACTCAATGACAGGTGAGAGAGAAGAAGAAGAATGTGTGACTGATGAAGAAAGATGAGAGGATTGAGGAGGAGAGAGAGAAGAAGAAGAAGAAGATTATGTGTGACTGATGAAGAAAGATGAGAGGATTGAGGAGGAGAGAGAGATGAAGAACACGTGTGACTGATGAAGAAAGATGAGAGGATTGAGGAGGAGAGAGAGATGAAGAACACGTGTGACTGATGAAGAAAGATGAGAGGATTGAGGAGGTGAGAGAGATGAAGAACACGTGTGACTGATGAAGAAAGATGAGAGGATTGAGGAGGAGAGAGAGATGAAGAACATGTGTGACTGATGAAGAAAGATGAGAGGATTGAGGAGGTGAGAGAGAAGAAGAAGAACATGTGTGACTGATGAAGAAAGATGAGAGGATTGAGGAGGTGAGAGAGAAGAAGAAGAACATGTGTGACTGATGAAGAAAGATGAGAGGATTGAGGAGGAGAGAGAGGCGTGATGAACGAGTGAGGACGAGAGACGAGTGGCTTGAAGAGAGGCAGAAAGAGAAAGAGAAGAAGCTAGAAAGGTGGAAAAAGTGAAGAGAGAGAGATAAGAAGCTAGAGAAAAAGACAATAAGCTAGACAGAAAGAGAAAAAGACAAGAAGCTAGAAAGGTGGTAAAAGAGAAAGAGACAAGAAGCCAAAAAGGCGCTAAAAAGTGAAAAGAAGTTAGAAAGAAAGAGAGAGAATCAAGAAGCTAGATTGAAAGAGAGAACGATACAAGAAGCTAGAAAAACACGGAGTGTCTATCACTAAAAAGTGATAGAGAAGAAGCTAGAGAGAAAGACAAGAAGTTAAAAAGAAAGAGAGAGAATCAAGAAGCTAGATTGAAAGATACAAGAAGTGAGAAAAACATGGAGAGCTATGTATAAGACGATAGAAAGTGAAAAGAGAGGTGATAAAAAGTGAAAAGAAAGAGATATAAGAAGCTAGAGAAAAATACGAAGTTAGAAAGAAAGAGAAAGATACAAGCTAGAAAGGTGGTAAAAAGTGAAGAGAAAGAGGTAAAAAGTCGAAAGACAAAAAGCTAGATTGAAAGAGAGAAAGATACAAGAAGATTAAAAGGTGAAAAGAGACAGAGAGAGAGAAGCTGGAGAGAGAGTGAGAGAATCAAGAAGCTAGAACGAGAAAAAAATGAAGAAGCTAGAAAAAAATAAAGAGAAACATAAAGCTAGAAAGAAAGAGAAAAAATACAAGGAGGAAGATAGAAAGGAAGAGGGGGAGAGAGAAGCTTGAAAAGTGAATAGAGAGAAAGCGAGAGAGAGAAAGAGAGAAAGAAAGAAAAAAATGTGTCTTTGGTGTGAATCAAACCTCCTTGCTGCACTGGCAGGACGACTGGCACAGTAACGTCCACGTCCTCGTCTTCTGCATGAACAATTTAGTCAACAAACGGACAATCTGGGAAAAAAAAAAAAAAACGACAATAAAAAGAAGCTCAACCTAGGAATGAAAGAAGAATTGATTTGGAGAAAGAGCGGTGCATCACCTCGAGCTCTAACCGCGCGTTCTCCTCCTCATCTGTGATGGATTGATCTGGTCTGGACGAAACCGACTGGAATATTCGGAGAAAATGACACGGATCTGAAAGAGAGAGAAACAGAACGTTCCGGATCTTTTGCTCTGGACGTCACCACAGCACACGTGAAGACTGACAGTCGTGCGAGCAGAGCTTCTCCGCCTCTTCCTCCCTGAAGATGACGAGGGACAGGAAGCGCACACAGAGACGAAGAGCTCGTGCTGACGTCTCCAGACTCTTCATCAGGACTCCGCCCGACAGCACCACCTGCAGCCTGTTAAGAGCCACAGCGGTGAACACTCACGCACACTATTTTTAAAGTCCACAATTTTGTTCGCACACTCATTTTTTTCCCGTCCACAATTTTTTTCGTCTACTCTTTTTTTCCGTCCACTATTTTCTTCGCACAACTATATTTAAAGTCCACAATTTTTTATGTCTACTATTTTTTGGTCCATTATATTGTTCGTACACGATTTTTTTTAAGACAACCTTTTTTTAAAGTCCACAATTTTTTATGTCTACAATTTTTGTTTGTCTGTTATATTGTTTGTCCACTATTTTGTTCGTACACAATTTTTTTTACGTTTAACGTTCTTCGTCCACAATTTTGTCGCTTACATTTTTTTCGCCCACAATTTTGTACATACACTATTTTTCCGTCCACAATTTTTTTTTACATCAACTATTTTTTAACGTCCAAAATCTTTTCTTGTTATAATAAAAAACGTTATTTTTTTGTTGTTGTTTTTTTTTTTAATCGCTTAGCAAATAATCATTTGTTTTTGAAAAGTTTCCTCACACATCAACACTGCGAGAAGTTAAGCAGCTGTAAGAGAAGCCAGAGTGAAACTGACGAATCGCTCGACCATTACTTTGCGAATAAATACAGTATAACAAAGGACGTATTCGTAACATATTCAAACAACGGACGTCTCAGTTAAAAGACGTATTATATTGTTCGTCCACTATTTTGTTCGCACACTATGTTTTTTACGTCCACAAATTTTTTTGCCCACAATTTATTTCAGTCTGTTATTTTTTTACGTCAACAATTTTTTATGTCTATGTATTTTTTTTCCACAATTTCTTACAATTTTTTACGTTCTTTATCCACAATTTTTTCGCTTACATTTTTTTGGCCCACAATTTTGTACATCAACTATTTTTTAACGTCCAAAATCTTTTCTCGTTATAATAAAAAAACGTTTATTTATTTATTTTTTTAAAATCGCTTAGCAATTAATCATTTGTTTTTGAAAAGTTCCCTCACACATCAACACTGCGAGAAGTTAAGCAGCTGTGAGAGAAGCCAGAGTGAAACTGACGAATCGCTCGACCATTACGTTGCGAATAAATACAGTATAACAAAGTCAGGACGTATTCGTAACATATTCAAACAACAGACGACTCAGTTAAAAAGCGTGTCGTGGCTGAGGTTCTGACCTGGGCAGCTGCTTCTCCTGGGCTCGTTCGGCCATCACGCAGAGACACTCCAGGCTGCCGCTCACTATCGCCCCCTTCTGGCCAGCAGCGGTGATGCAGGCGGGGTCCGTCAGCTGGACGAGGCTCCTCAGCAGCGGGGACGGCGGCGTCTGCAGCAGCAGGTCCAGAGCTCGGCCGCTGTGGTTGAGGACGTGATGGAGCGCTCGCAGGGCCGCCAGGGCCACGCCCTCCTGAGCGCTCAGACACGCCTCCAGGCTGGAGTCGGAGGAGGCGGAGAGAGAGGAGGGGCTCTCCGCAGACTCCAGGGCCTGGCAGAAGGTGCTGATGTGGAAGGCGAGGAGCGGCAGGAAGTGGGGCGCGGCCGGGCAGGAGCGCGGGGCGTGGCAGGGGTGTCGGAGAGACAGGGCGCTCAGGGCGGAGGTGGCCAGGCTCTGGAGATGGTGGAATCGCGCTCGAGGTGGATGGAGGCTCCTGGAGGAGGTGGAGGACGAGCTGGACGATCCGCTGAAGACACAAGAGGACGGTTAGAGATAGATTTCAGAAGTTTCATTACGGTTCAGTTTTAGAGTCACGCCACCTGCTGGCCTGCTGCCGCTGTTAACTTTAATCGCATACTAAATATATTTTATTAAATAATAAATTAATAAAGTATATATTTACATACCTGTCGTTTTAATCGCATAACAAAATTTCAGTGTTTTGGTTTTTCAGACATTCCATATTCCCAGACTTGTCATCATTAACAATTGCAATAATCGAGACACGTACGAATATATAAATAAATATTTGAATATATTTGCTAAACTGCAATATTACTATTGTATCACAAATAACACTTTGATTCATGAAAAACATTTAATCAGTATGACTTTACAATAACAATTTTTAACAACAATTTTAAGACATTTTACACTATTAGAATATATATATATGTTAATTAATACATAAATTAATTATATGTATGTATGTATATATATATATATATATAGTGTTAATAAAAATAGTATTTTTCGTTTATTGTCAATTATTTGTTATTATACTTATTTATTATACACTTTAATATATAATATTATGTATTTTATATATATATATATATATATATATATATATATTAAAATCTTCTTTTTATTATAATTATATTACATTACTATTACCTACTGGCAATAAGAATAAAATTATATATATATATATATATATATATATATATATATATAATATACTGTATAATAAATAAAGCAGTATTTTACTGCATTTGTTGTGTGACTTTTGAAGGAAAAAGAAAAAGGATCATTTCCACACACACACACAGACAAAGACACAGACACACACCGTGACTGTGTCAGAGAGTGCGGGCTGACACTGAGCAGCTCACACAGACCCACACTGCTGGGATCCAGTGGATGCTGGAGCAGAAGCCTCAGTAACACACACCCTGAAACACAACACACGTCAGCCAGCAGAGAGACGACACGCAAGCTCCCGGAGACACGGCACCTCCATGAGAGACGGCACGGATCTGCTGCTCGCTGACCAGGAAAGGCCTGGACTCTTCTGGCCGGGCGTCTGAAAGTCAGGGAAGGTCACAGTCAAGGGTGTAAGGTACTTGAGTAAATGTACTTGGTTACTTTACTTAGGTATGTTTTTGGCTACTTCGCACTTGCACCGAGTATCAAAAATACAAGCCACTTTTACTCTCTACTCCACTGCATTTGTGATTGAGTAGCTGTACTTTTCACTCCACTACATTTGAATTGACCGTTACTCATTACATTGTGATTCATTTATACCGCAGTTGATTTCTTGGGTGGACGAGGTGATAGCGCCATCTATAGGCTGCTGACGATACTCGAAGCTATTTGTGAATTAGAAACCACGTGAACGTGATTAGAGAAAACCAGCTTTTGCTAAAGCTGAATAAAAATTTTGAACTTTTTGATACAGAGAAAACCTTTTTGATACCGAGAAGTCACTGAGAACCACAAATTTAGCTCAGGTTTTTATTTTGCTGGTTTGCGTTTGATTTGAGAATAACTTTTTGTTCTTATTTATTTAGCTGCACCACTTTTGAAACATTGAATTTTGTTCCTGTACTGAGAAAAAAAAACTTTTTGGGTTTGTTTTTCATATTTTGGTTGTTTTTTTGCCTAAATTCAGTATGAGTAAAATACTTAAGTTGGTGACTTGTTACTTGTAATGGAGTGGTTTTTACAGTGAGTATTGATACTTTTACTCAAGTATGGCTGCCGGGTACTTCTTACACCCCTGGTCACGGTGAGGAGACGACACACACACACACACACACACACTCACCCTCTTGCTTTCTGGGAGACGTCCTGACGTTTGCAGAGAAACTTTCCTTGGTCAAAAAGCCTCGAGAGGCCGGAGACGGAACTCTGCGTCAACACACCACGACACGCCGTTACACACACACTTATACAAACACACACTCATTTTTATGCCATAACAATGAATCAATAATGGCGATCCAAGTCACAATTTCACAACTTTTTACATGGACACACACACACACACACACACACCTAATTTCAATGATACTTAAATATTTCTACACCTCCATATAAACACAGTCAATTCTTATTTAAAATGATTACACCTCAATATACAGTAGTTATTACTAAATAACACACACACACACACACTCATTCGTTACTTTTTTTAATGCTGTAACAGTGAATCAATAAAGTCTATAAAAGTCACAATTTCACAGTTTCACTTTTATTGTGAAACAACAGAGATACGCACAATTCAATGCAACACACACACACACACACACACACACACACACACACACACACACACACACACACACACACACACAATTTCAATGATAATATCTACAAGAATGATAATATTTAAAAAAAGAAAGAAATATTTCTACACCTACATATAAACACAGTCAATTATTATTTAAAATTATTACACATCAACAGAGTTACTAAATAACACAATTATGCATTAGCATAAACAACACCAGTACAATTAATCAATTAAAGAATCGGAGTTTAGTTTAGCCTCTAGTTTAGATCTGACACTAAAGCAGGCGGTGATCAGAGCGTGATGAGGGCGGGGCCGCACGTGACCAATCAGCACTCACGGTTGTGGTGTGGGCGTGGCCGGCGTCTTCTGAAGCCTCCCTCTCATCTCGTTGATCTCGGCTTCTTTAAAGTGCAGCTCGGACTGGAGCGACTGCACCTGCGCCACACACGTCTGCGTCAGCGCTGCTATGGAATCAGATTAGTGATATCCAACGTAAATTTCGAAGTAACGAACGTAAGCGCAGTGATGTGGATGGTGTCGTGTCGGTCCAGACAAACTAATCGCTACAAACGTTTAAATACTCTGGAGGTGAAGGTGCTCCGATTATGATTGTGTTTCAGCGCTCGCTAAACTCCTCCCCCTCTTCCAGTCAATCACATTCTCACCATCCGATCGGAGAAGGGAAAAAAAAAGGGAAAAAAAAAGTTTTGAACGAAAACGTACGCAAAAAAAGCGAGCGAAAAACCTGAAGGGAAAAAAAGTTTCGAAAGAAAACAACACGCCAAAAAAAAGCGAGCGAAAAACCCGAAGGGAAAAAAAAAAAATAAAGTTTCGAACGAAAACGTAAAGAAAAATGAAAAAAAAAAAAAACCAACGTAAATGTGAAGCATTTTCATTCGTTTCTTCGAAATTTACGTCCGATATTTCTGTCACTAATCTGATTCCATACGCTGCCACCTGCAGGGAGGAGGCGGAGCTCCGGCACGCACCTTGCGGGACAGTTCCTTCTCCCTCTGGCTCTGGGCGTCGGTCTTCTCCTTCTCCTGGAGCATCTGGAGCTGCTGCTGTCGCTCCTTCTCCTGCTGGAGCAGACTCAGGGAGTCACGCAGCACGCGGATCTCGCCGTTCTTCATCAGGATCTCCTGCTCCACCTCGCCCAGCTGCTCACAGACACACCAGCAGACGTGAGGAACATCACGAGGAGCGCGCCGAGACAAGCCACACCTTTCTCTTCAGGTCGGCGTGCTGCTCCTCCAGGTGCTTGTAGTGAAGATCGTCATCAGCTGAAGGCCACGCCGAGTCTAAACAAAAAGAAACATAAATAAGATAATAAAAATAGAAAGGTAAAAAGTGAAATTTGAACAAAGTAAACAAAACAAAACAAACAAGCTGGTAAAGCATAGTGGGAAATATTAATCGCAACTATTAGTTTGTTTATCCATTTGATATGGTTACAATCTAATTAAAAAAAAAACATTTTTAAATTAAATTTTAAATTTAATATTTTTCATCTACTGTTTTTTTCAATAGCTACTTTTACTGAAAGTATTTTCCATTTAGTAAATATATTTTTGCATATATACATACATTAATTATCAATTAAAATTAAGCTATTATTTCATATTTAATATCATTTAGTACAGTATTTTATATTGTGTTTGTGTTTTTTTTTTACAATTGTATTTTAAATAACACCATTGTATCATAAAGTTGTGTATTGAAAAAACAAATGTTTTTTTTTTAATTTACAACAGTGTTTTTTTATATTTTCAGTTGAATTTAAACCTTTACTTTTTTTTACTAAAGATGACATTTTTAATCATTACTTTATGAAACAAATCAAATACTGTATGAGACAGTTATTTCCAATGTATAAACTACAAGTAAAAAATGTTTTATTTATTTATTAATGTATTATTTAATAAATTATTTTTAAATAAACGTATTACCAACAAAAATCAGCTCTCACTTTGATAAAAATGCCAAAAAGGTTTGAATTCTAAAAAGTTTACAGTTCAACAAAAAAACATACATTTCTATTGCATTTTCATTTCTATAACATACATTTGCATACTATATCACCGGGCAATTGGTGTGTGTGTGTGTGTGTGTGTGTGTGTGTGTGTGTGTGTGCGTGCGTGTGTGAATGTTGTTGTGTTTCTGTAAGGTGGCCTTGAGTGGCACGAAAGGCGCCAATAAATAAACAATTCAATGAACAATAATTATTATTATTATTATTATTATACAAACGTATACATTTAAAGGCTGTATAAAAATAAAGAGGTGGTGAGTGGCTTTACTCTCTGGTTCTGATCCGTCAATGTACTAAAAACCATAAGTAAACATTTTTTTTATTTGTTAATGTATTATTAAATAAATTACTTGTTTTTAAACAAACATATTACCATAAAAAATGACAATTTCCATACCAACAAAAATCAGCTCTCGCTTTGATAAAAATGCCAAAAGGTTTTGGATTCCGAAAAGTTTACAGTCCAACAAAGGACATTGTAATTTGTAAACTACGTTACAAGGTTGTAGCCCAACGCTGTAATGACAATAAACAACTACTACATGCAAACGTACACATTTAAAGGCTGATAAACACATAAGTAAGGTGGCGAGTGGCTTTACTCTCTGGTTCTGATCCGTCTCCGAGAGCGAAGGTCCTGCGGCCGCACCTGACGCGCACATCGTCAGAATCCGCCGCCAGACGGTCAAACGCCCTCTTAGACCCGCTGCCCCGCCCGTCTCCCAGAGCAGCCTGGGACGCCATGATGTCCATCTGAGCCAGGTCGTCCTGCGTGAAGTCCACCTCGTCGCCGAACGGGTCGGGTGCGGGCGACACCGCCTGAGCCTTCAGACGCTTGCTCGGAGGAAACGCCATTTCACCTGCGATTAAAACACCGTCACAATGAGATTTGATCACTTATTTAATACAAAAATAAAATTGAATGTATTATTATTATTATTATTATTTAAATAGGCTGGATGAGATAAGAAAGATTATTCGTCCCACAGTGGGGAAATTTCCTTGTTTCAGCAGCACTAAGAAAACACACGAGCAGCATCTAATAAAAGTACATACATCTTGGAAATGACAGAATAGAATATAAAATATGATGAGAATTATACAAAAATTATACACACGTGGAAATCACTCAGATATTGCACAGAAGTGTAGTTTTGACTGACAAGCATAAGACAATAATATAATATATATAAGACATAATAATAATATAACAAATAAAATGTCTTTTTTGACTTTGTTTTTGTTTATTTTTGGAGCTTAAAATGCCTTTAGCATCCAGTACGATATAATGTACATTTATTCAAACAATGTACAAGTTTAAATTTGTTTCTACTGTTTATTTTATTGAAATTCGTTTCTACTGTTGTGACATGCAATTTCCCCGCTGTGAAACAATTAAAGGCTTTTTCAGTTCAATTCACTTGTAGCAGGTGTCAAACTCAAGGCCCGGGGGCCAGATGTGGCCCGCCATTTCATTGAATGTGGCCCGCGAGAGCTTAAAAGTATTGAGTGTCTACATATAAATACCTAAAAATAAATGAAGAGCGTGTGTTGACCAAAAACTACATTTCCCACAATGCCTTTCGACTACGACTACTGCAGTGGTTCCACATTCCTGCCAAAAAGTGGAATTGAGATATAAATAACAAGAAGGCGAATAATAATAATAATAATAATAATAATAGTAACAACAACAACAAAACCAACAACAACAATACATTTAACTTGTTTAGAAAAAACTTGACCAAAATAGTTGTGAATGGAGTCAACCTCTATTTTGGTATTTTTAGTTGATTATATATTATTTATGTGTAGCTACTGTTGTAATTATTTATAATGTTTGCAGGCCTTATGTGTGTATGCAGACAAATTGTTGTCATCAAACCATCTGTGTGCAGCCTTTTGTTGTAAAATGCAACATGTGCCATACAGTTTGAAAGTGTCAGTTTTATGTTATTTTTCTTTATTCACTTGGCCAGTTTGATCCTTCATTAATGAAGTTTTGTGTGTTTTCATAAGCTGACAAAGTTTTGAAGGATTTATGTTTGAGCAAACATGGGTTTAGTACTAGTGTTAATTCTACCTATAAATACACACTAGGAAGGAAGGAAAGTGAGGTGATGGTTCAAAAGTTTGGGGTCACCTAGATCATTTGTGTGTTCCATGTCACACTTTATCTTCTAAGAACATGGATAGACTGTCGAGTTTCACCCGAAAGTTCTCCATTTCTGGCCATTTTACAGTGTATTTCTGGTTAGTTTGAAGTTGTTTTCACTGACAAAAACAGTGTTTTTCTTTCAAAAAAATAAGGACGTTTGAATGTGACCCCAGATTTTTGAACGGTAGTGTAGTACAAAAATTCACCTTTTACTAGAACACACCAGGACGGTAGAAAACTGCGACTTACCCGCTTAAAGGCCAGTAAATTGCCAATAGATGCAGAATTTATCAAGTCTCATAATGTCCTCACTAGTGTTTTACTCTCTCTTCTGTTAGTCTCTTCTGCTTTGACGTGCACCGTTAAACACACGACACGCTGCAGAAACGTTTACGCAAAAAAAAACTCGTTGAGCTTTTGAAGAAACATAATCAATCAAAGCGAAAAAAAAACAACATAAACGTCTGAAACCCGCATGGATTTCTGAGCTCGGTCCGCGGGGAGGCGGGTCTGTGAAGTAGTACCACCGCACGTGATTGGCTAGGCCAGGCACCAGACGTGTATCGTGCGATTTGATTGGTCTATTGATCCTCACACGTGATACGGCGTCCCCTGCGTGACAAACGTTATTGAAACGCGTCCGTGGTTTTGATTTTAATTTATTGGCATCAAATGTTTGGTGAACATAATTATTATGGTATATTTAATACAACTATCGTGCAGTTAGATTAAACTTTGATATCATTCATTTACATATATTCTGTGCGTTAGTTGAGTGTTTATTCCAGATTAGTTGTTTTTCCTATTATTACAGTGAAACATGAATATGAGACGTTTAATTGACATTTATCACAGTCACCGACACGATATTATTCGCGTGCACTTGGTTTCCACGCACTTTTGCGTCGTTCAACCACGTGTTGAGCTTGAGAAGAAACAATGGAATGTTTTTGTGTTGGTCGAGTTTCCGACGCGTCCCGACAAACGTCTCCAACAAACGTCAAACGTGGAAAAAAACACGACTCACTAAATTCACACATCGACAATTCACCTTTTAAAACGCATTCGGTAGATTTTAACGAACAATTTTAACAGACTTTGCGAAGCATCAAACAAATCCATTTGCAAACCTCGAATTATTGTCTGTTCACTCCTAACGCGACGCGCACGATATATAACACAAACCAAACCACTTTGATACGTGTAAATCGTAATTGCGGTCATTGTAATTGTCTCCTTTGATATGCGATACACAATCTGCTTACGGAAAGAACCTTTTTGTGACGTCACCGCCCTCCCGCGCTCTGATTGGCGGGCGCTTGCCTACAGAGTGTTTACTATCTGAGAACAACTGCAGTCGCACGTAGAACACGGAGCGTTTGCGGTCCAACAGCGAGAATTCTGCGCGTAAATCCACAACCGTGGGGCTGGAAGCGTGTGAGAAGGTCCGCAGAGTCTCTCCTCTCGTCCGATCCGCGCGTGTGGAACAGGTCGGTGGCCGTGAAAGCCGCTTTTTCCGCCTTGTTTTGAACAAAGGAACTCGGCCCTGTGGAGTTCAGATGTTGTTTGAAACTCTCCCACATCCACCTTCCTTCTTCTGGTTGATTGTTTCCTAACTTTCTTCTCTCTCTCTCTCTTGTTCCCTGTAGCTAATGCACCAACATCACGATGAAAACCGAAGTGTCGGCCGCCGCGAACTTTGTGGCTCGTCTGTTGCGGATCCGAGGAGAACTTTCTGAGGAGCAGCTGCAGCAGTTCAGCTTCTCGCTGGAAGAAGCTCTGGCAGGTGAGACCGACTTACAATCCCGACACTTGTCTTATGTTCCTTCTTGTCCCGATTATTATTATTATTCCAAGAGTGTAACGTTTCGAGCAGGGGTTGGCAAGCTACGGCCCGCGGGCCACATGCGGCTCTTTCAATGTTTTAATCCGGCCGAACTTCAAAACATATCTGACTTTCATTTGATTTTTACATGTAGATCTGGTTAATAATAATAATACATTCCATTTGTATTTGTGTGGCGCCTTTCGAGACCTCCACCCCCGCTGTGTGAAGGAGAGACGTCGCAGATCTTTCCAACCTGCTGCAGTTAGACTCCACAATTTAAGTTTAAACTGCTGAGTTTAACTGTGTTTATGACGGGCGGCGATACTTATTCATCTACGGTTTGTTTGTTTGTTTGTTTGTTTATTAGGATGTGGGCAGTGCGTTATTGTCATGTTTGTTTGTTTGTATTTGTTGCTGCTGTTGTGACGTGAAATTTCCCCACTGAGGGACTAGTAAAGGCTTTTTCAGTTCAATTTCAAGGTCGCACACCAATTGCCGGGAGAAGGTTATGATGGTTTATTTTACTTTTATTTTGTAACATTTTGAACAGTGGAACCATAAACACAAAATGTGCATGAAAAATTGTACTAGTTTATTTTTAACATTTACTTTACATTGTCAGTCTATGGAATCAGATGGCAAAAATATCAAACGTACATTTCTAAGAAACAAAGAAAAATCTTCACGTTTTGTTTTTTTTCGCTTCAGATTTTTTCGTTTGAACTTCTGGCACTAGTGTCACGTGGGGGCGGGTCTTACTCTGATTGGCTGGTGAGAGTGTGATTGACAACCGCTTGACCAGGAAGCCCAGCCCCTTTGTCAATAGATATAACCCAATGTGGCCCTCAGATCAAAAAGTTTGCACACCCCTGACTCAGACTGAGCTTTATGGTGGCACCAAAGTCCACTGGAACGCCGATAAAAGTTGTATCTTTTTGAATTTTGAATTGTATTTCTCTCTCTCAGATGGAATGGCTGATGCTTCTCCAGTCTTAATGTTTCAGAGCTTGTTTGTTAGGTCAGACACAAAAATATGAATTTATTACCTGAAACGTTATAGATAATATATTAATAAACAATGTAATGCTCATGTAACGAAAATGAGCTAATACATTTGAAACTTTCTATATTATTAAATGATCTGTTATATAAAAACTTCCCACTACTATTGCTCACTAATAGATAGATATTATTTTCTTTATTATATATATATATATATATATATATTGTTGAAGCTGGATTTTACAACAGAAGAGCTGAAGAGAGAGTTTCATATTAATATCAAATTATCATTCATTATATATTATTTATCATTCACATATATATTATTTGAAAAGAGTCTTGGACTATTATTTTGTTACAGATGTAAGTTTTTACAGATTTATTGTTTTTTATTCTGATTTATAATTATATCTGAATTAGTCTGGAGGCCGCGCCGGTTCCTCTTTTATTTTTTTTTTTTGGAAATCGAAATATACTCACCCTAGCTAAAAGATCTCGACACCGTGTTTGAGCTGATGTTTGTGGTCTCTCCTCAGATCACTACCAGCACCACTGGTTCCCCAGCGCTCCGTGCCGCGGGTCGGGCTACCGCTGCCTCCGCATCAACCACAAGATGGACCCGCTGATGGGCAAAGCCGCGTCCACCATCGGCCTGACCCGGGAGCGGCTGCTGTCTCTGCTGCCCAGCGAACTGACCATGTGGGTGGATCCGTACGAGGTGTCCTTCCGCATCGGGGAGAGCGGCTCCATCTGCGTCCTGTACGAGGCCACGCCCCCGCCCGACCCCACCCCGACTCCGGCCGAGAGCTGCAAGGAGGAGCTGCGGATGGGTCAGTCCGGCGCGTCCAAGCCCTTCGGCATGATGACCTGCTCCAGCTGAGCGACGTCCAGATCATGTGTAGATCACCCACCTGGGATTTCCGCGTTTTTTTTTTTGCGTTCCGATTTCTGTTTTTTTTTTTTTAGCTGATGAAGAGTCCTCTAATGTATTTTGATTACTTGTATTTTAAAGATGCCTGTACAGTCGTGTTAAGTATTTGTTTTTTAAATTTCTATTAAAAGTTTTTTCTATGAGGTTTTCCTAAAAACTTTGGTGTTTTTTTTTTTTTTCCCTCACGAATTTGTTTTTTTTTCTGTTCGGTTTGGTGTGTGAAACGAAATGAAACTTTCAATTATAGTCAATTTATACAAGAAAATTGAAACATTTATTATTTTTCACATTTACATTTTTGAATAGTGTTTTATTTATTTATATTTTTCATTAAAGTAAGTAAATTAGTAAGTTAATTTTATTTATACATTTATACTATATACTTTTCTTAGATCGCAAAGTCCTTTACAAGGTGTAACACAGATAAAAAACAAAAGACAATAAAATCAAACTATGAAGAGCAAATTTATAGAACATAAGATAAGGAAGTCAAAGAATCTTTATTCAACTTTGTTCTGTGGGGCAACTAACGGGACAGTACAAAGCATCAGTGTAACACTAATGTAAATTAAGGTTCATTAATTTTAATAAATTGGGCATTTAATAAATTGGAATTGGGTGTTCATGCCCAGTCTACTGTTACTATTGTATTTTAAGGATTTTTTGTTTATGGTTTAGTATCCTTGACAAGGAAAAAGCCAAAGTAGTAGATGGTGTAATAAGCGTTTATTTACTGAGACTGGCAACTCCGACTGTTAGGAAGCTGCGTAAACAAATGTTTGACCACGAGATGGCGCCAAATGATTTCAAGAGCGTATTAATGATAGATTTTCAAAATCGATATTCGCTGATTCGCATAATTGTATACACTTATGTAAAATAAAAAAATATATATGCTATAAGTTAATTAAACATATATCCAAGTAGTCGGCATATAGTCCAAAAACACACAGGAGAGTAAAATTTTCATTTTTTGAATGAATGGTGACTATGCAAATTTTGGTCAATATTTGCACATTGCAGAAAAAAGTTCGTACAGTGCTTCCGTTGAAAGAATCCAGGGAGTCCAGCCACTAACGTGACATTGACGATTTTTTTAGGATTATAATTAGTAATTAGTACTGTGTTCGTCTTTTTATGTGCTCTCTAAGCCTTCATATACATACTGTAACATACATATTATCTATTTACGTTTATAAACACATTTTTGTCTTGTAAGTTCCGCCAGAGCTTCGCAAAATGTAATATAAAAACAATACTTTATTAATCTACTAACTATTATCTTCTAGCAATTACATTGACCGGTCATATAACTGGACCACGTGATATGACGAAATACGTGATAATTTCTGTTTACATAAAAAAAATCATACGTTCCTGACGTCACTTTAAGCGTACGACACCGCAATAGAGACGCAACCGTTAGATTGACACGGCAAACATCCAATCAGCGATCAGATTTTTGGACAGGGGTTCGCATTGAACCAATGAACACCGGCCTCTCGCTCCTCCGACTAATGAGTGCACAGAGAGGGCGTGTCCGCGTGAAAGCGGTAGTAGTGCTCACACACCCCGACGGTGTGTCAGTCGAGATCGTCCAGAAGTTTTGCGTCTGTCGAATCTGCGTCGAACCCGAACCGTGCACCGCTCGTCTGGGTTATGGAACTGGACAAAATGGACGAAAACGACTGGAAATACCACGGGGAGGGCAACAAGAGCCTGGTCGTGTCTCATCGGCACGTGAGTGTGGAAGAGTTACTAGCCGTTAGCTTAGCACAAACTCAGGCGAATCCGCTCCAGATCGCGACGAATCGAGACAAACTTTTCGAAAAGCGCACAAACTTGATGCTCGACCGCCGTGAACTGTTGCGAGACGAGCGCTGGCGGTTTATTGCCCTTTGTGGGGTGTCGTTGGGGCGGGGAACCAGGAGCAGTGGGTCGGCTGAATGGAAATGTCACCCGCGTCTCCTTCACACTAGAGCTGCACCATTCTGGAGAAAATGAGAATCGCGATTCTTTTTGCCTAGAATAAAGATCACGATTCTTTCTGGATATTTTATCATTTTAAATATTAAACTCTGAAAATCAGGCTGTCAAACATCAATGTAATAGCACATGTTATTCTTTTCTTTAAATATAAGTAGATGGAATGAAAAATATAATATAATGTAATGTTGAAAAGAAAAACATTACACAACATGCGCGCGTGTGAGCGAAACTCAGCCGATCGATCAGAGAGTTATAATAGACAGAATCGTATAAATGCTGGATTCAGATCGTGAAGAGGCAGGATCGAGATCGCGATCTTTTAACGATGAATCGTGCAGCTCTACTTCACACACGAGATTTACGTTTAATTAAACAACAGTCCAGATGTGTGGGGGTTAAAGGTCAGGACAGGTGGTGTCCTGGATGGTCTGGAGTCACCGGACCGGACATGGCGACCCAGGAAGAAACGACGTCCGAATATTCGGATTCTGGTGTCAAAAAGTTCATGATTAATACCTAATCAACTTAATATTTAATTACAACAGACCCAAAGCGTTATGAATGTTCTACATGGCATGGTTAAGTAATGAGTTGCCGAGTACAACAGAATTAGTCGTTGAACTTTAATGAACCCCAAAAAATTCCTAAAAGGTCAAAGTGCGAGTCAAGTCAACTTTATTTATTTGAGTCAAGATTTGAGTCAAGGTCAAATATGTTTCAAGCAGAGAGTGGACGGCGTTATTACGGCTCTTTTTGTGCATTTGATAAACGTCACTAAACGTGTCCGACTCTTTTCAGAATCTTTGGGCGAATCGGGAACAAAAACACGCGTCCGATAGAATCTGAGAAATGGACAGAAGAAATGCTCAAGATCAAGATGAACTGGATTTTTGTCTTTTTTGCTGGAAGGGGACGACATTGGTTGAATTTTCCGATCAGAAGCGTTCCGTCCGTCTCTGGATTCTCGCCGGTTGTTTGTGGTTAACACACAAAATTTGCGTGTCATATTTTCCAGCTCGCCTTTAAATTCCTGGAATCTAGATTCACCAATTCAGCGCTTTATTCTTGGGGCGTGTCAGCAATGTGTGACTTACACGGGTCACTGGGTCAAAGTTAACGAATCAGCTAATCTGTCTAAAAATATATCACATTTATGATTATTATATAATTATCTTCCAACGTTTACAAACATGTATATAAACACATGTGTGAGTACATATAAATGTATAAAATGATCAAATATTTCTAAATTAAGCGCACACATTTTTCTACAACTTAAAACTAAATGTGTGCATGATTTTCACGCACATACACAGTACAATCAATATAATTTAGTTTTTTTGTGTTAAGTTACATATGCGTTTTGTTTATTTAAACAATTTGCGATTTGTTTCTTGTATTTTAAGATAAATTAAGAATTTTTACTTACTAAAGACTGAGAATGGGTCAAATAAAGATTTGCTTTCCCACGAAATAAATAAAGGGAATCAAACAAAGATTGTACAAAATCCATATAAAAGCAAAAGCCTTGAGAAGGTGGAGAGCGAACGACAGGTTTCTTCTCTTTCAAGGCCTTTCTGTGAAAGAAAGGCGCGTTTAGAAGCTTTTGACGGCGAACAGTCCTTTAATCAGCATGTTTATGAGCCTTTACAGCTCTTATCAAGGGTTCTGAGAAATCAAGTCACATGATCAGCTCTGGCGTTTGTGTCCTCGAGACCCGCGATTCGTCAATTACCTTCCGTCAACGGTCAAAGTCTGAGTGAAGCCAGGCAAACATGTCACTTCCTGTTTCAGCACTGTCGAGTCCTGCGCTTGCTGAAGTTTCCCTGTGAAGACTCGCCACACACACAACAGGTAAATACAACACAACACTCTAATCCAAACTGAGATTAAAAAAAAAAAATAGAAGGACGTCATAAAACTCACAGTACGACTCACGATACGATTAGATTAAAATTAGAAGTGATATAAGGATGAATATTATTAATTGTTATATTGCATGAAAATTGTTATTACGTATTTCTGTTTTTTATGCTGAATTCTATTTTATTTACTATGTAGTGAATGGTTTGTCCGTCCATGTTTTGTCACGACTGTATGTTGTTTTGCAAAAAAAGTTGAATAAAAATATTATTAAAAAAACAATTATTACGTTATATTATACTACTAATAAACTATATTATACTACTTTTTTGTGTTATATTATATTAATTGTTATTAAAATAATATAATTAGTAAATTGTCCTGTGCGGTCTTACAGGCAAGCTATTGCACTTATAATTGGTTTCAGTTTCACATCTCTAAAACAAATGGAAATCCGTAACAAGTTTCAAATCAGAATTTAAAAACTGACCGTACGTTTTATTCTGATTCATGGAACGAGATTAACAAACTGAAATATTTGTCTCCAATGAGCTTCAGTGTTGCAATGAAAACGATTATTTGAGTTTGTAATGCTACAAATGTTAAATTACAAATGTAAAATTGCAGAAAAGGCGCGCAACAATGGAGCATTCATTCTATCAAAATAAAGAAAACGGAAAATAAATAGTAAACGCAATATTCAAGTAAATCTGCTATAAACTCATCAGCTGCTATCAACTGAAGTGTGTGTGTGTGTGTGTGTTACTGCGGTTTCAAACCAAAAGACGACACTCAGCAAACATCTACAGCTGAGGACACAATGATTAGCCCCGCCTACAAAATAATCATTGTTTGATAAGTATTTCAAAAGTGTTTTTCAACAGAGCTAATCATTCTGTCCTCAACTGTACATAATACTGTACCTCGGAATGTTGTTATTACGTTTAATGGTGATGTGTTTTTCTTTACAACATTACTTTTCCATTCCATTACATGTTCCATTCCATTTATTTAAATTGAAAGCCAAAGAGTAATAATGGTTATAATATTGCTGTTTAACAACCTGATTTTCAGGGTTAAATATTTAAAATAATATTTAAAATAATAAAATATCCAGAAAGAATCGTGATCTTTATTCTAAGCAAAAAAAACAGTAATTTTATCCAGAATCGTGCAGCTCTAAAAAAAAAAAAAAAAAGAAGTAGTTTTCTCAGAGTCTGTGTTTGACGTTTTGCTCTCTGTCTCCTCCAGACGGCAGAACAAGCGTTTCGACACATTCTCAACATCGTGGATTACAGCAAATGCGTGATGAAGCCTCTGCTGGGGGAGAAGTACGTCCACAGCGGAGTAAGTCCTCTCACTGACCCCCGTGTGACCTCACTGACCCCGTGTGACCTCAGCACTGACGTGGAACTGTGTGGTGATTTCACAGGACGTGGTCAAGCTGCCGCTGGAGTTTGTGAGACAGCTGTCACTCAGAGTCCAGCAGGCCAGACCTGGTAGGACTTCCTGTCTGTCATTGTGACCTTTGATGACTCGATGTCATGTGACACGTGTCTGACTCTCTCCAGAGCTGCGCTGTGACAAGGTGATGGACACCTTCAGTGGGTGTGGCCTGTGCCTTCCCAACCTGACGCAACTCCCCCTCCAGCATCTGCGGGACCACACCCCCCCCATCTGCGTGGAGATTAAGGTGACTTATAAAACCACACCCAAACTCTGCTTTTATTGGTTTTTAGGGGTTGTTTTTTGTGGCCGGAAAGTCAAATCAGGGGTCACCATGGGGTCAAATTTGTCACATACGAATTATACGTGGTAAAACATTTAGTGAAATGTGTTTTTGATCGTTCCAATATTTAAACGGGGATGGGGGAAATACAAGAAAAAGAATAGAAATACGATAAAAACAATAGAAATAAAGATAAAATGTGCTATTCCAAAATGTGCAAAAGGGAATACCAAAAAGATTAAAAAACAATAGATATGCAATAAAAACAACATATGAAGATAAAATATGAAACATCGACACTCGTTCATTTTCAGCCCGTTTAGATGCATCTCGACTCGTCTGTGGATGTTTCCTGGACTGGGTGATGACGCCAAAAATCTCGATTAATTGAACATTTTAACATGATTACGATTAATGAACGATTATTCTATTAGTATATATTTCGCCGTCATAGTTCACTATTGGAAAAATATATACTGTAAATGTGCACTACTGACAAGTTTTGTACAATAAATATGCTCACGTTAAAAGTGAGAGATGTTTGAATAGTGAGCATCACTTTTTTTGAAAATCACTGATTTTAAAATAATTGAAGCAAACACACACAGGTCTTCTATATTATATTTTTTATTATTACTTTTATGACTTTTTTTTTTACGATGTAATCAATTATATGTGTTCATAAAAATTTAATTATACCCAGATGTATAATGACAATAAAAGTTCTGATTCTATATGATTATTGAAGATCAACAACTGAAATCAAACAATCACTTTGTTCTTGTCAAATAAAGTAAAATAAAAAACTAATAAATTTAGTTTAAATAAAACTAAATGTATTTTTTAAATATGTTCCTATTATCATGGTAAATGAGCAGTTCTCTTCTAAATAAAACAGCTCTTATTATTTATAATAAGATATATCCTGTGCATTTATAGCATCTTCTGTAAACAAATATTTCAATATGAACAACAGATTGTTGTAAAGTTGAACTCTTGTTGAAAGGTGACGTACTTAAAGGAAATTTAAACAATTACAAGTTTTGAATTCAGATTATTTTTCGCTGAATCCTACTTCATGAAATGTACGACGAAAGCCGACTGGGTTTCTATCTTTTGTAATCTCAAAGTCAGTCGGAAAAAGAGAAGCAATGACTGTCTTTTCCTTCCCGTCAGCCCAAGTGTGGATTTCTACCCCTGTCACGACACGTCACTAAGGAGTGTAAGCGGAAAGTGTGCAGGTTCTGCATGCACCAGCATTACAAGGCAAGTACCAGGAGGATGTGTTGTGCTGTAAACATCACTGCGTCTGACTGTTGAAGTGGGCGGGGCCATTAGTCAAAATCAAAATCGCGATTTAATTGAATTTTTCAAATTCAAATTTTATTTAGATTATTATATTTATATACAAATTAAACGTGGTACAACATGTAGTGGAATGTGTTTTTGATCGTTCCAGCATTTAAACATAGGGATGGAGGAGATAGCATTACCTGATTTTAAAATAACTAAAGGAAACACGCACAGATCGGAATAATCGATCTGGAAAAATTTGAACGAAGTGTTGAATTTCGATTGCGATTACTTTTTCGATGAATCGCCCAGCTCTACTGTTGAAGATGTCGGTCATGTTCACGCTGTCTGTTCGGATCAGCTGGAGCATGAAGACGTCACTATCAATTCAATGTCAAGGTTGTTCTGATAATGTCGTGAGGAGATGTAATAATCGCGTTTGTTTTGTCTCGTCCAGCTGGCCAATGGGAAGTGGACGCGTCTGAGCAGATACTGTCCGCTGGATCTCTTCTCAGGGTGAGTGGAGAACTCTCGACTTTTGTCGGATTTTTGTCTATTTGCATGAAGTGTATTTCATAAAGTTAAAAAAAATACATAGACGTAGTACAAAATCAAGCGTAGCATTGTTTTAGCGTCACGTGCAGTTTTGGGGGAAACCAGAGATTCACCGATACCACTTTTTTGGAAAACGAGTGTTTGCATTTCAGTAGTCGCTGATACCGAGTACTTCATAAACGCATCATTTAAATTCACAGGTAACAGATTTAAGTTCAAGTTCAGAGCATTTGTAAGGCGCTTTTCACCGTTTTAACTATCTCAAAGCGCACACATTTAGTCATATAGTTTAACCAAAAAAGTGCTAGTTTGGAATTAAAAACTTGTATTTAAAACAAAAATCATGCAAACAATATTTTACAGAACTAACAATGTTAAAAAGTCTGTGCAACTTGAGTATTTTTTTTCTCAGCTTTCTTCTGGTGCTTTAAAAGAGATAATACACATTTAGAAACATTTGTTGTTATTTGTATATATTGTTAGATCAAGTGTTTAAAAGGAACAAACACTTCTCAAACATTCCTAATCCGTTTGGCACATTATCTAATTCAAATCAAATGTTGCTGGACTGTTTAAATCATTTAATGAGCCAGAGTAGAACAGCAGTATTTATATAAACTGATTTTGATTTGGTATTTAATTAAGCATCATCATTGATCAGCACCTATACATCTACTGTAAATAGTAATGTAAGTGCAAACGTGCTTCACACCATCACTGAGATTAAAGGGTTAATTGTTACGTTTATTAGTATTGTTATCTCCTGTCAGACTGACGTTTCTCGCTCTGATACTGATTGTATTACAACGCATTAACGGCACAAAACGAGACTTAAAACACTTGTGTTAATAACGAAAGCAGCTTCTAACCTCTCGGAATTCTTTCTTCACGTAAGTGTTTAGCCAAACTGCTGGTGTTTGTGACATTGGTTTAGTATTGGTTTCCGATATCGGCCGATTTTTTTTACGGTTATTTTACAAAATGTGGTGTGGAGATCGATACTTGATAATAAGAACGTCTGTCTGAACGTAAGTGCTTGAATATTCATCCTACGAGTGCTTGAAATCCTTGAAAATGCTTGAATTTCAATTATGTGTTTTCAAGGTCTTAAAAATGCTTTGAATTTTAGAAGAAGTGCTTGAAAATGCTTGAAATTTTAATTGTGTAGAAACATGCATTTTTAGCGGCCAAAAAGCACAGCGAAAAAAAGTGTAACTGCGATAACGTGCGTTAAAAATAAATATCGCTATTAAGAAATTAAAATTAATCGCTTGCATTAACGCGCTAATTTTGACAGCCCTGCTTTAAATATACATTTTATCACAACTGTGTGTAGCTGGAAAAACTTTAACATGGACCTTAAAAGTGCTTGAATTTTATCTTTCAGAAAGTGTAGGAACCCTGGTAATAGTCATTGCAAATGTTAACAAAGCTGCACTTTAATATTCATTGCCTAAAGTAGTAATCGCGGTCATAAAAAACCTCTTGTCCTGGTTGCACAAGCAAACTTCCAGTAGATGTGCTGATTGTAAACAGCAGCGTCACGGTGACGTCACTGAGCTTCTGGCCTGCTGTGGACACTCATCGGCCTCAAACTGGTTCCACCGAGGTTTCTTCACTCAGAGTAAAGCTCAATCCACATTCCTGGGTGAATGGGGGAGCGAGACCCTTTCACCCTGGAGATCAAGCCGACGGCCTGGTCTTTGTTCCGCCCGGCAGAAAGAATCTGAAGAATCTTCTCACTGATGCTTTCAGGAGCAAACAGCGCATGTACGTCGCTCTCAAGCACCTGCTCGAGGAACCACAGAACAACCTGAAGATCTTCAAGGTGCGTGAGCAGTTTATGTCAACACCTCTCATGTCAACACTTCCTATGTCAACACCATCGTCACTTGCCACATTTCCACCTCGGCCATTTTTTCTATGACCGTATTTAAGCAAATATAAGCAGCCCTCTTGTTTTTCAGGCACAAAAAAACCACATTTTTCACATTTTCTGGCAAAATTACATAAAAAAAGAAAAATGTATTTCCACAAGAAAATGAAACAAACCTAACTTGTGACATAAAAGCCATAAAAACTCCAACTCCCAAAACTCTTAGCGTGAGGCTTCAGGCTCCCATGAGCCTCTGCACACCAGGCTAAAGCTGCGTCTTTTTACGATGTTTCTTTATTTCTATTATTGGGCCATTAAAGTGTATATCCACTTATACCTCCGTAACCATTATATAAGAAAAATATTATAGAATAGTAAAACAATTACAGTATAACAATGGAAAAAAGAAGGACTTATGGATTATGGAAAGAGGGGGGGGGGCTTATATATACACAAATGTTTGAAACCAGTAATTATAAGCAGCCCGCAACTTTTTGTGCGTCAAAAATACAAAAAGGGGGCGCTTATATTTACGCAAGTGCGGTAGTTTCTATGAAATTCTATTTTGATTCAGGGAGTTTTGGCATCTTAAGTCGAACCAAATTCCACTTTTATTGTCCAAGTCCAGATGGGAGTTACTGAAAGTACATTAACCCTCAACTTTAGTGTGATCTTTGACCCCTATTCCCATCTTTCAGGGAAAAGATAAAAAAAGAAAAAAAAAAACACAAAAAGAAATTGGTGATTATAAGCACGCTGCAAGTTTTTGTCAAAAATACAAAAAAGGGGCGCTTATATTTACACAAGTACGGTACTTTCTATGAAATTCTATTTTGGATTTTTATTGTCCGAGTCCAGATGGTAGTTACTGTAAGTATGTGACGTACACAACTTCAGCGTGGCCTTCAACACTCATTCCCGTCTTTGCTTTGGTTTCTGTCCGCCTGCAGTTGATTGGTCCAGTGAGTCACATGACCTGTACTTCCCGTTTGTCTTCTCAGGGCGGAGAGTTGATCTTCAGCTGCAAGGACGACGCCAAGCAGCAGCCGGACCTGCCGGACCTCACGCAGCACCTGCGGCCTTATTTCCCCGGCCACAAGAGCGTCCTCAACGAGTTCATCCAGCTCATCTGCTCGGCTCTGCTCAGCTCCGGAGAGCCACGCAAACCACACCCACCCGAGGCGCGGCTCCACTGCGAGGCCAGTCCCTTCCCCCGAGACCTGCTGCGCTCAGGTCAGACTCATTCAGGTTCCTACGGCTGCTTGAAACGCTTGAAGAAGCTTGAATTTTAAATGCCGTGCTCGAAAATGCTTGAATTTTAAACGCTGTGCTCGAAAATGCTTGAATTTTAAACGCTGTGCTCGAAAATGCTTGAATTTTAAACGCTGTGCTCGAAAATGCTTGAATTTTAAACGCTGTGCTCGAAAATGCTTGAATTTTAAATGCCGTGCTCGTATATGCTTGAATTTAATTCTACAGTGGAATCTTGATTAAATGCCGAACCCGAAAGAAGGCGGAGTTAAAACACTGATTCGTTCCACTAGTGATAACGTTTTGGTTTAATAAATTTAAAATGATTAAAAAATGTAATGAAACAATTAAATAAATAATTTAAATATTAAAATGATTGAATAAATAAAATTTAAATAAATGGAGCGTATAAAATTATACTTGATTATATATATTATCATTTATACTTAAGGCGCTAAAACATGACGTTTAATTTAACTTTACATTTAGAGAAAACTTTCCCTTAATGTTTCATTTTGATGTAAGCACATCTTTAAATACTTACATTCTACCACAACAGTCTAGTGCTGGAAAAACATGAACATGGACCTTAAAAGTGCTTGAATTTGATCTTTCAGAAAGTGCAGGTCATCACCGTTGAGATATGACAGGCTTATGTGAGACCGCATCTTCTCATCTGTGTCCACAGGGAACCACGGTCTCCCCAAAGACAGCGTCCTCGCCAAGGTCCTTCAGGTCCAGATGCTGGACAACCTGGACGTGGAAGGCGTCTACCCTCTGTACAAGCGTGTGGAGCAGTATCTGGAGGAGTTCCCCAAAGAGAGGCGAGTCTGTCATCCATTATTCAGGCCTGGAAACAGACACCAGGCGGAGCTCCAGACTCACGGTCACGGAGGAATTTGCTTCCAAACCCTGAGCACGTTTTCAGACTGGTTTTGGTCTCCAGGAACCGGCTGGAGATTGACGGGCCTTATAATGAGAACTTCATGAAGAAGGTGAAGAACTGTCCCGCTGAAGACGACGGGTCTGTGGAGTACGCCGTCGGGAAGGTGAGAGGAAACGATGCCGGAGCCACATACAAAGATTGTTGATCGAGTAAAACTATTCGAAAAACAGGCAACTTTGATGTGATTGGCTGAGCTCAACCATTGGCAATTGTCGCATTGAAGGCAGGGTTCCTACGGGTGCTTGAAATCCTTAAATGCTTTACACAGTGGAATACAGATACATGTCGGATCCAAACGTTTTAGTTCACGTTCGTACTAAACTTTAATCAACTTGAGATGTGTTCAGCTGTGACAGACGTGGTCATGTGAAGTCGTGACACAAACTATTTCCTCTGTATTTTCTATATCAATGCACATAAAAATTAACGCATTAACACAGTGGTCTCGAACCTTTTTGTCGTCACGGATCAGTTGAAGTTGGATAATTTTACCAAGGCCCCGAGGATGAGGGGTGTGTGTGTAATTTTTCAGATTTTAGTATTTAGCATATAGTATTTATTTGTATTTAAACATGCATTTAGAAAAAACAGTTATGCCAAAAAACGAATATAACGTGACCTAACGTCCCTAAATGTTCCATTTTGATTTAGGCATAGTTTTAAATATACATTTTACCACAACTGTATGGTGCTTAGAGACTTTGTGTTGGTCTGGAACTAAGAAAAGCGCTGCATAAATACACTTGAACTTGAACCTTGAAAAGTGCTTGAATTTGATCTTTCAGAAAGCGTAGGAACCCTGTGAACGTTTTTCCAAACCTGTGTTCTCCTTCCTCTCCCCAGATTCACCAGTACAGAGTGGCCATGACGGCTAAAGACTGCTCCGTCATGATCACCTTCGCCCCCTGTGAGGAAGATGAGGAGTAAGTTCACCTGGAGCTGCAGCGGTCTCCCGCGTCCGGCTTTGACTCCGCCCTTGTGTCCGCAGACGAGCGTTGGGCCTGGAGATCCAGCCTCGCTTCACCTACTCCGTCTCCATCCTGGACCTGGACCCCAAGCCCTACGACGGCGTCCCTCACCAGTACAAGCTGGACTCCAAAATCGTCAACTACTACCTGCGGAGCACGCAAGCCCCGCCCCCCTCCAGCCTGTACAAGGAGCGGCAGGATTGCACGCTGCTCTTCCACGCCGTATGAGTCTGGTGGTTCACGCTCTCTTACCTCGTTCCTCTGCGTGGGCAGCAGGCGCTTCCTGTTTCTCATTGGGGCTGGTCTCCTAAAGCACAGAACGAGTCCATCACCAATGTGTGTGTGTGTGTGTGTTTCTCACGCGTGGCATCCTTGTGCCAAAAGCGGCAATTTTCCTTTAACGTCTTACGCTGCGCCGCCGCATTTCAAGTTGCCGCGTTTCGTAATGGGCCTTGTAGTTTTTACCGAAGCTAGCGCTCGGTTAACTCGGCGGATCAGACGTTACGCTGACCTTTAACCTGGTAGTGAAACGGTTACGCCTACACCGCCGCGACAGAACGAAGCAGCGGAAATCGCTATATCGTGCTAACGAAAGTGCAGTTTTGTAGTCGCCGTCATCGCTGAGCCAACATCGGAATCCAAGTGTCTTATTGAAGAAATGCCGCATGTTTACCCCGGTATCGGATTGTGCCGGCGTGTGTGTTTTAAAAGTTCTAATAGCTACACCGCGGGGAAAAAATAAAACGGGGTTTTTTTTTCTCTTCGTACAACCGCAAGTGGCTTAATCAGCACGAATCCTCACCGTAACGCATTAACTACGACTGGAATGGCACCGTTGTGAGGTTTTCACTAGCACAAGGCAGTACGTTTAGCGCCTAGTTGACGAGGATTAACATCGCCTTTCAAACGTCTACTCTCTGACACCGCAAATGTCTTTCTGTTACAAAACATCGTGCGTCTACCTCGCTCAGCGCGACTCGTTGAGTTTACGCAACGAAATTTCAATATTGCCATCGGCTGTTCGTCTGTCTTAATGGGAAGGAATTCACACGTTATATGCAACGAAAAAAAAAACACGCCTTTATTCAACCGACAAAACAAACACGTCTCTGCACCAAAGATTGGGAAAGAAACACAACCAGACACGACTGTATTTGCCTTTAAAGAAACTCTTTTCTTTTCTCGAGCCGGATGTTATCGGTCTGACACGAGTCGACGTGACTATCGCTCTGAAAGCGGAACGGAAGGAATCTAACGTGAAAGCGTACGTGAGCTACAAAAGCGAGTTTTGCTGTGAGACATTTTGTATTTAAACATATTTATTTTTCTAGCTCTTGTCTACTGATGTATCTTCACAGGAAGTCGGGGCATATCACGCATTAAACGACTGACACGTACAGGTGTAACTGCGGTGCGGGTCTTTCTCGAATAAAACCGTTTGACAAAGCATGGAACGAGTGTGGCCTTCCCCTTCATGACGTCACACACTGACGCTTCTGATCAAGGCCTCGATCGACGCTTCCACCCCGAGAACCTGCAGGACACTCTGAAACTGAGCCGGGCCGTGTTCCATCACTCCAGCGTCCATGTCACGAGCTGAGAAAGGCGAGAAAACGCTCCTTTAGCGCACAGGTGTCAAACTCGAGGCCCGCTTAAGAGAGCTTAAAAGTTGAGTGTCTACAAATAAATGCCTAAAAATAAATTAAGAGCGTGCGATGACCAAAAGCTACATTTCCCACAATGCCTTTCAGCTACAGTAGCCGCCTTTATTCACTTGGACCGTTTGATTCTTCATTATCAAATCAAAGTCAAATCACATTTGTCACATCTTGGAAAAATTAGGTGCAAATGTACAATTCAAAATACAGACACATACATCCAAGTGCAATACACTTTGTGTGCATGAGTGGTTTTACAAAATAGTGCAATTTAGGTGTATCGTGAGGAAGATCGTATTGAAGACAAATGTATATTTATATATAATACAGTGCAGCAGCAAAATGTAGTTTACAGTGTGTGTAGTTATACACTAGATCGTGGGCAAAAAGCATTCATGGAGTTATGTGTGTTTACATAAGCTGATAAAATCTGAAAAGATTTGTGTTTATCTTTTAAAAGATAATGATTATGATTTATGCAAACACAGCAATTGTCACTTGATTAAGTTATAATAAATAATGAGTTGTGTGGGACACCTGGCCATTTCAGGACCAGGGACGGATGGCCAGGTGTCTCACAGTTGTTTAACATTAAAGAGCAGTTACATTTATTTGACATTACATTGACTAGTTACACTTATAAGTTACATCCGGCCCTTTGAGGACAGACATTATGCTGATGTGGCCCTTGGTGAAAATCAGTTTGACACCCCTGATATAACGGTTGATCACCGTAATAAATCATCTGCTCTTACCCTGATCCGGCACCTTCGGCACAAGTTGGAGAGACGGTCTCACATCTCCGTCTGTAGACACGCCAATCGTCCAAACGATGGTCATGGAGATGCTGAAGAACAACAGGAGAAGGTTCCCAGTCACATGGTGCGTATTTATCGCCACATCAATCAGTGTGATCCGGCAATGTAAAGTCCACACGCGAGACGCCAACTTGGCGTTTTATGACGCTCGCACATCTGCGATGAATACGAGCAGAGAAAGACGTCTGAGTGTGATAGTTTTCCGCTGACGCAACCTACCCGGGGACTTGAGGGCTTCGTATGATCATGATCTTGGAGCGACTTCCTTCTGGCAGGGTGACCACGTCTGGATGCTTCTCCTGCCAAACAAACCACGGGAGCGTCAGGACGGACTGGACCCGCGGATAAACGCCACCGGGAAAGTGCGCGGGAATGTCGCTAGGAGGAATGCGTCATTACATCATCGAGAGGTTTTTTGAGAGGTTTACTGATGGTGATGAGGAATTTACAGTAGCCTGCTGCTTAAGGACGTACCATCCCGCTGAAGCGTGCAGACTTTTCCTCAGGTTAAGGATGTAATAGTGTAACGTCATGAGTCACGCAGGTTTTGACGTTTATAGCGTTTGGCTTTGAGCGAAACCGTCCAGATCGTTCTTGGATGGCTTCTTAATCCTTAGAAGAGTGCTTTCACTCAAATCGTCCTCCCATGAATGAATGAATGAATGAATGAACCTTTATTAATCTCAGAAATTCAGGTGTCCAGCAGCAAACACACAACACAATCGTACACAATATAATAACAAAACAAATAAATAAACATCGCAAACATGAACATTTTCATTATATATTAAAAAAAAACGATATTTAAAAAGTATTAAAAAGTGCTTAGTATTAAAGTGTTAAAAAAGTGCTAATCAGTCCATGTCCTACAGGTATGTTGTGTAGTCTTACAGCCGAAGGGACGAACGACATCACTGTTACTGTACCGTCATGTCATTACTTCCCTATTACTGTACAGTCGATTGTACGCTATTACTGTACATTGATGCGATTACATCATAGTGACGTTGTTACATCACTGTTACTGTACAGTCGTGTTACATCACCTTTACTGTATAGTCAAGCGATTACATCATAGTCACCTTGTTACAGCCATGTAATTACATCATTATTACCATACAGTCATACTGTACAGTAGTACTAGTCCAGTTTGTGTTGTTAGCATGTCAGAGGAGACTGGCACCAGTAAGTGGGTTCTCCCTTGGTTTATTTCCTAGACATTCTCCTTTCCTGATTTTTGAACACAGATAAATAATGGACATTTTTCTTCTTTAAAGACTTTATTTTCCCCCTAATTCGCATAGCGACTTTGCGTTGGTCTCGAACTACGAATATAATTCCTACTGTCGTTACATACGTGTTACTGTATAGTCATGCGATTACATAGTCACCTTGTTACGGTCATGTAATTACATGATTATTACTGTACAGTCATGTCGTTACACTATTTATACCACCTGCCTTCCAACCAGTATTGACATTGTTGTTACAGTAATTGCATAACTTAATCAAAAACTACATCTGAGCCCGTAGAGTATTAGCTGCAGTGATTCGCGACCCGTCAATGCGCAGCGGCGCTTTAATGACAACGCGATGACGACAGAGAACGTGAAGCGCGAACATTACACTTCAAACAAGCCACATTTCCCTGAAAGAGGAGAACAAACGTTTGTTTGACGTTTGGAAGTGACAATCAAAAACGAACTTTACCAAATGTAAACTATTTTAATCTGTCTGTGAATGAGATAACATAAATATGTTCACATATTTGTGAAGTAAACACTCTAGCCTACAAGACTAGGTGGTGTAAAAGTGTGTTCAGGACTATGCCGGATGGGTTTTATGGCCTTATTTCAGCTACTTCTTTTTTCGAAAATCTTAAAAAGCACGCATAATATTTTTTTTCTAAAAGATTATAGAACATCCATCAATTTGGCTCACATATTATTGTAGCACAGCTTGTGCTGAATACAAAAACAGGACTCTTTGGCCAGTAGTATGTTGCAAGTAGTAATAATTACAAATATCAGAGCATGTCAAATCACCTCAGAAGTCCCAAAACAGCCTCAGACACCAGAGGGTTAAGTACACATCTTTTACTTGTGCGTTGCGAACTTAAACTGATTAGTTTCGTTATTTTGTTCGTAATTCACTTGGATTCATTATGGACTCGGGTCCGGCAAACCGTAATTCATGCCTCTTTTCCTCCGTCAGCTTCGCTCCGTCTTCTCTCACAGATGCGCAGAGGTGTAAAGTACTTGAGAACACTTTGGGGATTTTTGTACATTTTGTAAATTTTGCATGTAAAAATACAATTGATTCTAAAAACAAAGTACGATGAACACGTGAAGAAACTGAAAAAAATGCTTTACACATTAAAACACGGAGCATTCCTCTAGCCTGTATTAGTACTTTGTATTTTATTTATTGTGTGAATTTATTGGGACTGCGTGAATTTAGAAGTTGCTTATTTTTTTGATACTCAGTACAAGTACAAAGTTGCTAAAAACATTTAATTACAAAATATATTTACAATATTTACAAAACGTCTTAAAGTGTACTCAAGTACTTTAAACCTCAGCGTTTCCTCCCGAGCTCTCAGTCGCTGTAAGTTTAAAGTAACGAGGTTGGAGGATTTACGACAAACAATTAAAACAGGGACAACTTACTTAATGTTAGCAGGTTTTAAAAGCCACATTCTGTGAATAAACTAGGGTTTGTTGCACTGGCGTAAAAACAGCATGATCTTTGAACCTTTTTGTGATTTGATTGTGATTCTTGGTATAAACTGTAAAAACAATAAAGGGAAACAAGAATCTAAACTGTCTTTTGACAACCACCCACTTAAAATAACGGGAGCAAGACAAGCACAGAGTTGCTTAATCCTGTAAAATAAAGAAGAAGAAAAAAAACACCCTAAAGAGTCCGATCGTAGGCAAATGTAAAGTTCTGGCACGTTTCTTTACAAACACCTTCATTTGCCACTGAAAACACTTACTACTGAACCGATTAAAACTACTAATCGCAAAACAATTAAAGCTCCTCACAAACGCCACTTCATATTCCAGGAATTTATTGGCGGCTGTTTTACGACACGTTAAACGTTCAACTGTTCCCGCCACAATGTTCCAGCCGGAGGCACCGAACACCATGTGCACTTTTTTCCTTTAAAGAAACCCTCATGTTTTCCAACCGGCCTTCGAAACGGCAGAAAGGCACCGCTGGGAGATGCTGTCAGATCCACCATTACCCCGATGTTTCCTCTGTAAACACTCGGACGTGTTGATCTAACCAGCTCAGAATCCTCCGTAGTCAGGATTCCTGCACGGCAAGTCAAAGTTCTGAGAACGAAGAAATCGAAATTGCCCATCACGACTGATTGGCTGCCAACTGCGTAAGGGAGTGGCCTTCTGGCCTCCTTAATACTGGATTGGAAACCAGCTCCCCACGACCCAGAAATGAACAAAGCAAGTTAGTAAGGGTTTGTTTTAATTATGATGTAGCTGAATTTGATTTTACTACAATTGTTACAATTATTACAATCGTTACAATTACTACTATGAAATGTTTTTGACGCAGCAATTTAATTCACTAAATTAAAGTAAGTGTATCATATTAAAATATAAAGTGTAAAATATGAAATATCGTAAAATAGTAATGTATCAAATACTACCACAAATAAAAAGTCCAATGGTGAATCTTGAAAATAGGGTGAACATCGACGGTACATTTGTTACGCAGCTAATTGATGAGCTAAAAATGTATTTTTCATGGGCCCTAAAAATTAGTTGTTTTTTTTTTTGTATACAAATACAAACATGTTTAAAGCGCGATTCACTTGTGTGTCCTCCACATGCGACTAAACCTCATCCACACTGAAATAACAGCAACACAAAGCTTTTCCATCCAAACTAAACAACCATCGCTCTTTGTTTCCAACCATCGCAGCAAACATCGCCCCAAAGGTTTCGCACTATTGAGCCATTTATTTTGGTTTCACGTTTAGCGTCGTAAATTGTAACTCCCCCTGGAACACAAACCAGGAGCAAGTTGTTTTAAATGCCCAGGTCTGGAAACCCCAGTCTAGTTGTTTGGCTAAACCATTAAAGGTGGTCTAGAAGACAGCGGTCTGCAGAAAAGGCTTGAAGGCTTCCTCGCCTAAGCCATTAATTTGACATCTTTTGCACAACCCGACCATTATTTGAAGTGTGTAGCTGTATTGTCTGATCCGGGAACGACACGTTACACTCCCCGCGGATGCTTGTCAACACTCATTAAAACTCCAGATGGATCGGGCCACGACATTGGAGCTTTGTGTGGAGGTCCGTGTGGACTTTTTGGGGAACGTCTGGAGAAACCTTCATTGATCTATTAACACGCACCTATAAAACCAGGCTGGATGAATCATCTGAAGAAGGGAGTCTATGTGAAGGGAGATTTTCGAAGCCGTAAACTGCTGACTGAACGCATTCAGCCTTCTGGCACGTCTTATGGTCCTCCATTATGGTAAATGTTCCATACGGGAAGATGCTGAAGCTGGTCTGCCATTACCACAGTGGAAAGATCCGTCACTCATGGCGCTCGAAACACGTACGAGGAATGTCGAGGGGTCTTATACAGAGGTGTAAGAAGTACCAGACAACCATACTGAAGTAAAAGTACAGATACGTACTGTATAAGCTACCCCAATACAAGTAAAAAGACACCACTATAAAAAAGATTTGAGTCAAAGTAGCAAAGTATCGAATTTTTAAAGAACTTAAGTATTTTACTCATACTAAATTTAGGCAAAAAAAAAATAAAATGTACAAAGAAATGTGAAAAATGTCTCTTCACGAAGTTTTATTTGCTAATGAAACTAATCCATGTTTCAAAAATGTTTCAAAAATGGTAAAACTAATTAAATAAAGAACAAAAAGTCAGTCTCAATCAAACTCGAATGTGCAAAATAAATGAAATAAATCCTATACAATAAAATCCTGGTAAATATTCACGTGGTTTCTAATTCACAATTAGCTTCCTGTATCTTCAGCAGACGACAGATGGCAAAATTGCCTCGTTAACCCAAGAAATGAACAAAAAAAAAATCGATTATGGTTTGTCGCGCACAATCAAAATGTAACGAGTAACAGTAAAACACAGTGAAAAGTCGCTCCGATAAGTTTGAGTAAATACGTCAATGCTTGACGATGGGTCACTTCATCCCACCATGTTCATTCTTCACTTCGTCACTTGTAAAAATGAGTGCGACACCTCAGACGGAGGAAGCGAAGGGGTGTGTATAGCATCACCTCGAAAAACCATCAGAATAGACCTGGCAAGCAAACCGCAGTAAATCACCGTCCACGTGACGACACGCGTGTTTAACGAGCTTCTCTTGAAAGTGTTTTCATTGGCTCTTTGACAAAACCCAACCTTCTTGGCCTATTCTGTTCCACAACGTACTATAATTCCCAGTTCTGGTTTTAATCGCGTCGCACTGCTGATACTCAGCACTTGTTATTGTGGTTTGGACTAGATTGTGGTAATGTTGTTGAGCTGAAGAGCCAAAAGTCACAAAGATTGGGTAAAAAAAGAAAAAAATGTCTCATGTAAATAAAACAATTTGAAACGTCAACTACCATTTTTTAGGCAAACACTGTTGATCACAATGAGACTTTTGCGCTTTCCATTACAATAATACCATGAACTGCTTTTGTCATAAAGCGATTGATAGATTGAAAGATTTCTGCAACTTTACAATTTTTCCATAAAAAATACGGAGTCATGCAATTTGAAGCATGTAGTCATGAAAAAGGAAAGAGTTCAAGTTTTAGTTGAATCAAGACTATCAATACTATCAAAACTACGTAGACGGTGATTCTATAGATTGGCAGCATCGGGGCCTTGATGTTCATTGTGTCATTGAAGCTCATTCTTTGATATTTTTGTCCTCCGCTACCTGATAACGTTTCCCATTTGGATCATTTCATTTTTGGTCGGCAGCCGAGACAAGACACACATGTTCCGAGACACATACTCACCTGTTATTATAACATAAATCTAATAACTGAATATAATCGTATAGAAAGGCTGCACAGTCTAGTGCCTGGAACCGAAACACAGCTGCACCTGTCAAAATCTTAAATTATGGCACTATATGTTTTGCTAATGCTTTGGGTTTTTTTTTTCTCGGTTTTAATCCTCTCCTCAGACCGCTTGGCAAGACGGCATCTCCTAGGAGCTTCAGGTTGATTTTCGATGTTTTCTCCCCTGGACCGGATGCTGCTGTGTCTATGTGGAGGGATGGTGCCGCCTCATTCGCCACTCAGGAGGGAAACATCTCTCTGAATCATCATCACAACGGCTCGGAACAACCATCACGATGTTTGTGTAGTGTTAGAATGCCAGAGCAGACTGGCACAATCATGGGCCGGGTTCTCCCCAGGGCTTTGCCTCGCATTCCGCCAGTGAGGTTTTTTTTACCTGGCCACTGTGGCATTTGTGCTTGCTCACTGGCCATAGCCATAATCACCCACAAACAATGGAATAAATGCAACAATATTGTACTTTCACATTATCACACAGCGGCTTTGAGACAGACAAGCGCTTCACAAATGCACTGAACTTGAACTTAAAGTGTGATCCACCTCAATTTTCACAGACAGTACATCGCCGCCTCTCCTCCTTTTTCCAACGTTCAGGTTAAATCAGGGTCACCACGGGTCATCCCGACTCCTGGGACATTATTTCAACAGCTCTCGGCTAGAGGAACATCACTCAGAGACCGTACGTGCCCACCTTCTGAAACCCGAGACCCTTCCCATTGGACGGCCACTACAGCCGCTCGAAAAGAGTGTTTAGAAAAGGCCAAATAGCCATCTAGACGCCACCCAGCCATCTCAGGACTTGGACAAGAGCCAAAACGTGTGTTCTGCGGCGCTCTGGAACAATGCTTTTACATGGACGGTAATGACAAGCCACATGCCACCACTTCGCCCAGTAGCCTAGTAATTAGGCAGCACAAAATCACCGAGCTGTTTCTCCAGAGAGAGGCAGTATCTTGTCACGGCCCTCAGACGTTGGGAGACGGAACTGAGCGAGCCCCGACTGAACTCTAGAGCAGAGCCTCTGTCTGTTGTTGACATTGATCAGCGGTCTCGCGGAGCAGCCGCACACACGCCGCCTGCAAACCCCGCGGAAATATTTGGCCTCACAAAAGCGCCTGAAACCAGTGGTAATGTACGACTCTAACTGCTTTTAAGCTCTCACCCTCTGAAACGTCCTACAGCGTTTTTCGCCGCCGCTAACCGTTTTTTTTTTCCTGCTCCGTCTGTGGGTGCATGTCGGAGTTTACGAGCGTATCGCCGTGACCGTGATGCTTTGTTTAGACTGGGATTTTGATGTGGGTAGATGGAGCTCATCTGCAGCTGCAGGACTGTAGGGGATCTTATTGCTTTACTGTACCTGGTTTGCATTACTGGCTTTTGGAGAGGGGGATGCTGCATCACGCAACAGCCCTTTGTGGCCGTGACTCGCGCCAGGATATTTCAGCCCCTACTGGGTCTCCCTTGTAGCTTTTATAGATTCTTTCCATCTGAGCCTGGTCATCCTGAAGAGCTTAATTAAAACTATTTCCCACCCCCGTCTCCATTTCGCTTTTCCCTTCCCTCCCTCTCTCTCTGATTTAATGCTAACCGTATGCCTGAGGGCGGGCTTGACGTTGGTAGACGCCTCCTGGACACTCACCGCGGCTCAGCTGTAAAACTAACTCTTTGTTTCTCCGCTTCAGATGATCTGTTCTATAGATCTTTGAGAGACTTGTGATGTGAACATATTGAGCATGTGCACTGGAAACCAGACAACGGTGTTGAAAGATTAAAGTAAAATAGTTGTGTGAGTAGTTAGCGTAAACCCTAAGACAAAGATCTTCCATTTCATCTTCATTTTATGACTGAAAATGCTATAGTATCCAGTTTTATAGATTGTTGTAGAATGACTATTTTTGAAGGCTGCATGAATGTTAAGTGTGTATTATTTCTCCAAACATCTGCAAACAAATACAGTAATATAATGGTTTTGGTTTTAACAAATGTGTACCTGTTTCTTTTTACTGTAAAATTCAAAAACACTTTTTCTGTGTCTTGAAGTTCCAATGCTAAGTTGAATGACAGAATAACAGAGATCAACATCCACGGTTCTTTGAGCATCTTTCTAGAGCAAACAAAGCCTTCGCACCACCAAACCTGTACAAAATTCACCATTTTTGTTACAATAACAGTTTCGTTTTAAAAAATTCAGACAACTTTCCCATCGGAGTTGGCCATATTTGTGAGCGACAAGGTTAGCCTATCGTTTACTGAACGTGATACTTATAACCAGCTGCCGCCCTTTAAACATCATCCATCACATACACAAATAACAGTTTTGCCATCACAGTAAAGGTGTTTAAAAGCCCCGGCTCCTTCAAAGCCGACGAGACCTGAATCACCTGTAATGGAACTTATCATTATGGAAATGGACCTGCAGAAAGCATACATTAGCCGGGTTATATGAGGAGCCACGGCGCTGAGATGCATCTGTTTGATCACACAGCTTTCAGTCATGGGAATAAAGCTGATTCTGGCCCTGCTGCTCTCCACCCGTCTCACCTTCGGTCTTGCCAAAGACCAGAGACATCTCTTGGCGAATGGTAAAGAACAAGAAGTTGGACGCAAACGAGAAGGGAATGAACCGTCTGGTGGATTTTTTCAGCAAGGCAAAAGGCCAGAAACCACTGGACAGAATGGATCTATTCTTGCTGACAGGAACGATAAGCAGCCGAGGCGGATCTACGAAGGGAATCAAGGTGAGTAATCTGGACCTACATGCAATGCATCTAAAGATTAAAGTTGTACACCAGGGGTGGGCAAACTACGGCCCGGGGGCCACATGCGGCCCTTTCAATGCTTTGGTCAGATTTAGTACATAAAAAAAAGTCTGATTTTTTTTTATGTACATCCGGATAATCTGTTATGATGGTTTATTAAATTTTTCTTTGTAACACATTTTAAAAAGCAGAACCATAAACACAAAATGTACGTAAAAAAATTGGACTTGTATATATTTTTAACATTTATTTTTACATTGTCAGTCAATGGAATTAGATGGCTGGTTTGAACAATTTTTTTTCGCTTCAGATTTTACCATCCGTTGCATTTTTTATTCGTTTGGACTTCTGGCACTAGCTTCACGTGGGGGCGGCCCTTACTCTGATTGGCTGGTGAGAATGTGATTGACAGCTGCTGGACCAGGAAGCCCAGTCCGGCCCCTTTGTCAAATGTTAGAACCCAATGTGGCTCTCAAATCGAAAAGTTTGCACACCCCTGCTGTACACATTTTACTCGGATTGTGCACAGTTTTTCATTAACACTTGGTCTGGTTAATCGGATCAGCTTCTTATTCCGAGCCAGTCCTAAAGAACATAAATACTATTACGCAAGCTAATAGGGCTAAAGAATGTTGAAAAACACGAACTTGTTGGTTGACAAGAATCCTCTGTATAAACATTTACTGTCACCATAGTTTTGGCTTTCTGGTCAGAGTACATGGTTAGATGGTAGAGTCGAGCTGAACCACTGACCACATGATTACAAGACACCTAGAAGTGAAACTGTGACCCTGCACTTCTGCAAAACACAACCACTTGAAGCAATTCCTCAACCACACATCCTAAAGCGCATTAGCACGTACATGACTTTCAATAGTGTGTCAAGAGAATTTCAAGCTCTTGTCCTGTTTGTAACGTTGCAGGAAAGACAGAGAACTGCCATTTCCGTGGCATCACCATGTTTGATAAAACCGTGTGGTCACCTAAGCCGTGCGTGGCTTGCCTGTGTTCCAGCGGAGAGGTGGTCTGCGATCAAATACAGTGTCCGGCCCTGCACTGCCAACTCAAATTCCAGCAAATTGGAGAGTGTTGCCCAGTTTGCATCGACTCAGGTTAGAAAGGAACTAAAATCCACTCTAAAACTCACCAATGTTTCCTAACCGTTTGGTTTGAATTTGTCATAGTGTCAAACACGGAAGCCTCCGAGTTTTCCGGCGACTCGACTGTTGCCAGTGATCACGCTGTGATATCACTAACCCAGATGGAGAAGAACAAACGACAGAAAAAGAACAAGGAAGAGCGCTTTCGCAAGAAGGAACTGGAGCGCAAGCAGCGGAAAAAACAGAAGAAAGAAGAGGCCGAGAGAAAACGCAAGCTAAAGAAAGCTAAAGTTGCTAAAGAGCAGGAAGAGAAAAAGAGGAGGCTTCGAGAGGAGAAAAGGGAACGAGAGAAGGAGAGGAGAAGAACGGAAGAACAGAGGAGGAACGAGGAGCAGGCGGCGCGTCGGCTGGAAATGGAGCAGAGAGAGCTGCTGAGGGTTCTGGAGGAAGTGGTCGGACGGGGACAGGAAGGACTTCGTGGAGATGAACCTTCTGATGAAGTAGAGGTGTGGTTAAGGGGGGACAATTTCCAAATGCCAGATCTACAGTCCACAAGACCACCGGACCCTTTTCCTCTGCTTGAGCAAACCGAACCTACTGAGGAAGAACCTGAAGGAGCACAGGAGGAGCCGGAAGTAGTCGAGGAGGAAACGGAGATAACTACAACCTTGTTACCTCGAGGTTGCTTGATCTCCGATGTGATCATCACCTGTGAGAACGCTAAACTCACCGGGATACCGCCACTGTCCATCCCGGAGCTCAAATCACTCAACCTTCAAGGTGAGGAAGACCACTGGACAATCTTAGCCAAAACTCGCAAATGAAACGAGAACCATCTGAGGTTCTAGTGCACTTAGATTTGTTCTCAGAATGGATTTTGATAATGCTCTCTGATATTACAGGCAATGAAATCAAGACCATTCCTGCTGGAGCATTCAATGGCATCCCCAATCTAGAGTGGATAGACTTGAGTAAAAACCTGATTGTGTCTTCTGGAATCGACCCACAAGCTTTTAAAGTAAATTCAACACACATGGTCACATTAACAACAAACTGTGCTGCCAAGAGAAACATCCAGAAAAAGAGTTTTATCCTAAATTTTACACTTGTGCTTGACTATATACGTAGTAGTTTCCTTGCGCTTAAGCAAATTGACCCCTGAGGTTTGTGCATATGTAACCGGAACGCTTAATTCCACGCCTAGATTGGCTACACCAAAAGCGTCAAAAGAAACCATCCTCACGCTATGAAATCATCTCAAAGTTAAAGTGCTGCCAACAAGTTTTGTGGGAGTATGACATAAGCCAAATCCCAATTCGAAACATTTGGGACAAAAGCGTGAAGCCAAGCCATCCCGTGCTCTCAATCAATTTAATCTTTTCAGAGCGGGATCTGAACGTCAAAGCCAAATGAAAAAAAAAACGTCAAAACCTGACAATATTTTAGACGTTCGAGATCAAGTTTATTTATATAGCAACCAAGACCAACGCAAAGCCGTTATGCGGAGTTAGAAAAAAAATAGAGTCTTTGAGGAAGAAAAATGTCCATCGTTTATCAGTGTTCAGACAAGAGAAAGCTAGATCGTGACTGTAGGACTGAGGAAAACCCGACTCTCTGGTGCCAGTCTCCTCTGCCATGGTAACACTACAAAGTCCTTGAGGAAGATGGTTCCAAATCTAGAGTGTTGGACAGAGTTAGGTTTAGAGCGTCAATGATCTCGTCCAGGTTTTTTCTTCTTTCTGGAAGAAAAGTCTTCTTAACATCACAAATGCTACGATCGGGAAGGTGCTGAATAAAGTTATTCCACTTTAGTGGTATTAGTTAGAGGTTATGATTCTACAGGAGCGATATTGCATTGAGATTGATTGCATTCACAGTTGGAACGTCTACGTTTAATACACAGGAAACTAGAAGACAATTGTATTGCACAAAATGTTATCAAATCCTTAGCTGTAGACCAGAACACCATGAGGAACCAGACTGTTCCTTTCCATTGCTGCATCAGACTCTAACCGAACTTTAGTTGACACAGAGACACAAATGTTTCACCATTTGCAAAAACACACTGTCATCTGAAATCCTGACACGGCAGAATTCCTTCCAACGTTTTGGACCACACGGCTCAAGCAAATGTTACACAAATTCCCTACAACACAAACAGCACACGTCTGAATGCAACACACACTTGGACAGAGTGGCAGTCGTGCTTTTTTTGTGCGGCATTTGAAACTATTTTGCATTTGGAAGAAGGGGAAAAAAACACAAGAATAGTTTTACATGTGTGGTGTGTTGGGCATGTGGGTGCGGCTGATATCAGACCATCTCTGAACAGATCTGCGATAACCACGTGCCATTTGAAAACTGACTGGCCAAATGCCAAGGTCAATATAAACATTGGACGTTAGCCAATTTGTGTTGGCCAATCCCAGGTTTGGCCAGATGTCTTTGATGGCCTTTAGTGTGTTAAAGTATAACAAAAAGTATGTGCGAAAATACGATTTAAGAGCGATTCATTTTACACTCAATTTTAACGGTGCGACTTTTTTTTTAAAGGGTCTTAAATATCTGTCTCGTCTGTACATGGATGGAAACCTTCTGGAACAGATTCCCCCAGAGCTGCCATCAACCCTGCAGGAGCTGAAGATAAACGAGAACAATCTAAAAGAAATCGAGGAAAACAGCTTTGAAGGTGAATCATTTACACAGACTAGTTGGCATAAACTTTACAATGCTGACATTGACTCGACTGACACTGTAAAACGCTTCGCACCTAACGTTGCACAACAATGGCACCTTCGAGGTTGCGTGTTCTGATGGGGTTTGGTCACTGCTGGCAGGTCTCAGCAGTCTGGTCACTTTGGAAATGGAAGGGAATTTGCTCAGCGAAGCTAATGTGAATCCACGGGCGTTTCACCCACTGAAAGAGCTGAATTACCTTCGGCTGAACCGAAACCACTTCCGGACCATTCCGCAAGCCCTACCAACATCTCTACTGGTATGTTCTACAACAGCATTGATTTGTGGAAAATTAAAGACTTATTTAATTTAGCCAACAAACCAATACCGCAATGTAACAAAGCAATGGTTGCTAGCCACTTAGCTTCTAAACCAGTGGTGTCAAACATACGGCCCACGGGCCGAAATCGGCCCCCAAGGAGGTTTGACCTGCAGAATAATTTGAAAGTGGAAAAAAAATGCATAAAAGACTTTTATTTGTAATTAATATTTGTAATTAGCTGCAATTCATGGATTATCTGCTAAGGGGCGAAAACCTTGGTCTCTATCTCTCCGCTACACGCTCATTAGCTAAAATGTTGTTATCCAAACGGAGAAAAGTAGATAAATGTGTGTAGAGTTTTCAAAGAAAAATGGACCACGTCATGTTTATTTACCAAGATATGAGAAATATGAGGTAGATCATGGAATGTTTTGTAGAAGGACAGTTCATTAAATTTCAATATGTTCCTAATGTTCTTAACGCCAAAACAAAGGATAGACATATTTTGGTTAATTATAAAGTATGGTATCATTTTAAAGGTCCGGTTCGACACTTCTGCAGTTCTAATACTAAAGGAAAGCGTTCTTCGCCATCTGATCTCTTTGACATTAAGGAGCTGTACCTTGAGAACAATGGAGTAGAAGAGATCTCAGCCACCGCTTTCAACAACAGCCCTAACATCAACGTTGTGGTGCTGCGGCATAACAAACTGGACGAGTCTGGGATCGCGCCGCTAGCCTGGATCCATCACAGGTCGGTCTCCATCAATGTCAACAGCATAACAATGGCACAGAGAAGAAGCAGTATACAGTAGCAGGAGTCATAGAAAAGAATGTGAAAATGTTTTCTCAAATTATAACCGTATTTACGCGTATTTAAGCACCAGTTTTTTTCCCCCCAATTTTAGCGGCTCAAAAACCGTGGTGCGTAAAATTGCTGATTTCAAATATTCACGTAAATATAAGCACTAATTTTTTCATGGTGTTCCAAGCGGTGTGCGTTGTTTCCTGATTATTTTTAATTATTTCGGTTAATTTTAAGTAAAACCACATTGAGGTCACAAGTTTGTTTTGGTAAATTAAAGAAGAAAAAAGCAATTTAAAAATAAAATAAACGTAATTTTTTGCGTTTTTTGCCAGAAATATTTAGATTTTTTTTTTTTTTTTTGTGCCTGAAAACTCAGGGCGGTGCTTATATTCACGTAAATACGGTACTGATAATTAATCAAGTATTTAAAAATGTAATGCATAAATAATACTCCAAAAAACAAATACTACAAAAAACACACACACATAATATAAACTCCCCAACACACAAACATATTTATCGATGTGTGTGTGTGTGTGTGTGTGTGTATGTTTAGCTCCTTTCTAAAAACAATTAAATGTTTTGCAAGAGAAAGCTCTAATCTCTTCACTTTGCTCCTCTCTACTCGTCTTGAAGAAACCTGGAGTCTTTGGATCTCTCGCACAACAACTTTTACCTGGTTCCGTCCTTCCTGCCAAAGTCGCTGGTTCACTTAGTGTTGGCGGGGAATCAGATCGAGCGCATTCCAGGATACGTGTTTGCACACATGGAGCCTGGTCTGGAGTATCTCTACCTGTCGTACAACAAGCTGGACGGGGACGGCGTGGAGCCCGAGTCCTTCCTCGGAACCCTCAAGACCATGACAGAACTGTGTCTGGACCACAACCACCTCACCGCCGTTCCCATGGGCATCAACGAAATGACTTCACTGCACTTCCTCCGTCTCAACAACAACAGAATCAGGTGAGCTGGCAGAAGTAGGATATATTATTTACAGTGTTTACGATCAGAAAATAAGACCTAGTGGACAACAGCTTTTAGGGTTGAGTCCGATTTTAGGGATATTGATAGAAACCGCCTCGGAAATCCAAAGATGAGATTATCTCCACTACGGTCGAGAAAGCTTCTGATCTTGATTTTGACTGAATAACAACAGTGCACTTTTTTTTGTTTCTGTAAGATAAAATTCAAGCACTTTCAAGGTCCAGGTTCAAGTTTTTCCAGCACCGCACAGTTGTGGTAAAATATATATTTAAAGTCTTCTAAGTTTAACAAAAAGCAGTAGAACTTACTTTGTTCAAAGTAAAAACCAGGAAATATAATCAAGTTTGACTTTTAAAAAAAGTGTCTGACGTTTTAAAAGCAAAAAAACAAATAAAGTTTTTTTTTTGACATAAAAAGAAACTTCAAATACCATAACACATCTCAAGTCAAGAACAAACCGGCTTTATAAATCGTCTGAACAGAAAAGGAGTCAGGTGACCGTCGCAATGTTCATCCTAGCCAAATTTCAAAAAAGAGCAGCTTGGCAAAACAACATCAATCCTGACAGAAAATGCGAACGAAAACTTTATATTCCTTCCGCAATTTTTTTTGTTTCAAATATGTAGAAATGTATTTGTTCAAAGTAATAAATGAGGCAATATAATCAAGTCTAATTTAAAAAGGTGTCTGACATTTAAAAAACAAAAAAGCACATATAGATGTTTTTGTTTAAAGTAAAATTTAAATCAAACATCAAGTAACCTCTTTTTTATTTTGAATGCATGTTTAAGTTAAAAAAAAACACTATAATATGTTAATATTATAGTTAATATAATTTAATAATAAATTCTTAATTAAAAATCGACCCCCCTCCCACCGGGCCGCTATTAAATGATCAAACAATTACCGCTCTGCGACGAAAAGAGGTTGGGAACCACTGGTTTAGGGAGTTGGACTTGCCACCAAAAGGTCGCAGGTTTAATTCCCTTTCACAACTAGATTGTCCAGTTTTCACGTTGTTCATTCAACCCAACAGACACGTATCAGAAGACGCCATCTGCGACCCCCTGAACGACGATGACTCCCATCTGGTGGCCCTGCGCCTGGAGAACAACCTCCTGGACCCGCGGGACATCCCGCCGACGGCTTTCTCCTGCGTCCGCTCCTACTCTAGTGTGGTTCTAAAGCCTCAGAGGATTCAGTGACCGCTGTTCCACCACTATAGGACACCGTTCCAATCACGACTCACAAAAACCTGGTTGCTTTTAAGGGCGCGTTTATATCCAGTTCCCTCTTATAGGATTTATCGGCCTCTATATGCCTGCAGGATCTCGACAGCACCTTGTGGTTGGCTTTGCGTGTCCAGACATGTCTTCCTGTGTGTTTAAGGAGTGGAGGTATTTCTGCCACAGTTAAGAGTCAAATTAAAACAATATCAGTGCGATTGTGATGTATATTACTCCTTTTAGCCAGTGAAAACAGATTATCGTTCCCTTTTTTTGCGCCTGCTATTTACCGCAGAGTTTCAAGGAAACGCGACTGCTCTATTTCGTTGATTTATTGTGAAGTCTCGGGGTTTGGCTAACATTCGGTTTCACTCTAGTTTTCTCTCACAGACGTACAACTTTTTAGCAGCTTGACAAAGTGACTCGAAGAATTTGCAAGTTCCTATTACTGCTTCAAGAAGTGCAAGACGATTTACTTCTTGCATTTTAAACTCATTTAACACGTTTTTAATTCCAAGTTTGTGAAAAACCTTGTAACGTAACTACTGGAATGTAGTGTACGTCCCGTCTACTGTACATTTTTTTTTATGTTCATAAATAAATCAAGCTGAAATTCACACGATGCATTTTTCCGAGGAGAATTACTACTGTGAGAATTGTGCCGCAAATGTGAAAACAAACGTCTCCAGCTCGTTGCGTTCACTCTTTGCCTCCGTCCAACTTGATTTCAGAATGACGTGCCAGAATAAACGTTCCCGTTGTCATAACGTTCCAACAGAAGCATCGTGCTAATGTGATCACAGCAGACTAAACACTTTAATGACCTGACGATGACATCAGAAATTTCAGCTTCCTCCGAGTCAGAGTTCTGACCTCATGCGGTGATTTCAAACAATAAACGTCTTTCAAGACAAGGACAAATGAAGCGACAACTGCTCATCTCATCAGGTCCTTGTGGTTCTTTGCTCGGTTCGATTCAGAGGTAAAGTAGTGAAGTACTCGACGACCAAAATATAAATCGCTCGTGTGATTTCCAATGAATCTGAAAGTCAAGACGACCACCAGACGAAGACTGACCGACACAGAAAACGCAAACGGAAACTTTTTATTCCTTCTGAGAATATTTCAGCTAAAATTGCCTTTTCTGAAAATTAATGTTACATTCAAAGCAGCTCGACTAAGAATTCAGTAGGTACCAAAATCCTAATCGTGAGGAATCAAATTCTAATTGAGACATTACTAAGCTACTATTATTAATCAGAAACAAAATTGCCCAAACAATCGTCTAACCTAATTTTGGTGATCAATTTCACACAATCACCCACAATTTGTAGCTTGATGGTAGATTGTTAGATAAAAATCACGTGAAAACAAACACAACTATGCTGTTCACTTTGAAAAAGTGTGAATGGTATAACTTTCTTGAAAAATGTGTCTCTTGAATCAATCAATGGATCTGAAAGTCAAGACGACCACCAGACAAAGACTGACACAGAAAACGCGAACAGAACCTTTATAATCCTTCTGGAAATATTTAATCTAAAACGACTATTTCTGAAAACTAACGTTACAATCAGAGCAGCTCGATTCGGAATTCAGGAGGTGCCAAAATCCTAATTGTGAGGAATAAAACTCTAATTCAGACAAGACTACACTACCTTATTAATCAGAAACAAAATTGCCCAAACAATCGTCAAACCGAATTTTGGTGATCAATTTCCCACAATCACCCACAATTTGTAGCTTGATCGAAGATTGAGTTTTTCTTTCCTGTAATTGTCAAGTTAAAAACCACGTGAAAACAAACGCCACTATGCTGTTCACTTCGAAAAAGTGTGAATGATATAATTTTCTTGAAAAATGTGTCTCTTGGATCAATCAACGGATCTGAAAGTCAAGACGACCACCAGACGAAGACTGACCACATTTATCCCACATTTGTTCTCACACTGTGGGTGTGAAGGACCAAGAGCAAAAGACAGATTCTCATCAGTCTCAGGAGGACGTCCGAAAAAAATTCCACCTTTCCTAAGTCAGCCTTCGCATTCTACTGTAATAACATCCTTTTAATTTATGGCGACCGACTCCACGCACCGCAAACATTTATTGGCTTGAGGTCGGTTATCATTTCGGAAGGAATGCTGGCCAGCGAGACTCGGGAGAATGAGCAGAACTTCCATCATCTTGGAGCCCCGTGGCCAAACCAGAGTATGTGTGGCGCCACCAGTACTGCCCCGTGAACGGAGAGGGGTCGCCATTAGTGCTGAGGTAAGCAAACAGCACCGGAACGCATGGAAAAGTCATTACGCAACATTAGATTGGAGTTTAACTGTACCCCATTGGCTCGGGATCTATGTACGTTTAAGTGTAATTCCACAAGATGAGTTCCGAAAGCGTTATATGCAACGAGTTTAGACGTTTGTGAGCTGCTTTGGATAAAAGCTTCAAAGCCTCTTGAAGAAGAGACAATTACGTAATGTACGGAAACGACCGGAAAATGCCTCGTTTCAATCCTCTAATCGGAAACTGAAAAGGAAAAAATTTGCAAACAATTTTTTCAAGCTTGTGAGGAACGGAAAAACGTGTTATTGTACGTAAATGTAAAAAAAAAAAAAAAAATTAAGGAACTTATACAATTGGGCTAATTAAATGTACTATATTTACACAAATATAAGAACCCATTTTTTTTCTCCAATATTATAAATAATGTTTCTGGAGGCAGACGTGCATGTTAGTTTTCATTAGTGCAATAACAGAAAGAAACATTAGAAACGTTGCGACACTTAAAAGTGCTTATATTTGCGGGGTGCTTATATTTGTGTATTACGGTAATTGCTAAATGTGTTTAAAAAAAATGACTTTTTAATTAAAAATTGAAGAACCGAAAAACTCAAATTCACAAGCATCACAGGTCAAAACGGAGCATCTTGGGTGTTTTTTTTTCATGCAAACAACAACAAACAGATTGAAAAGTCTATCCTCTCAATCTCATAGAAAAGATGGTCTAATCCTCCTTTAAAAAAAAAAAAAAAAATAGAGTTTTCCCCAAGCACTTTGCTATCAGTTAAAACAATCAGAGCTAAACATAGAAGCCCCAGAAATATCCTCGCAAATGATGTCATATTCTTCTCCAGTCACATTGCATTCCAGATCAAACGAGACCACCCTTTGGCAAAGTGGAAACCAACAGGACGTGCGAGAGCGTCCCGGGACGGCCACTGAGACCTGGCCGTGTTTCAAGTGGTGATGAGAAACATACGGGCGCTCGGCACTCAGCGTCCAGCCGGGCTGTGAGCAGCTCCTACCCCTTTACTCCAGACCTGCTCCTTCAGCTGGCAGTCAAGGATCTCATGCTCGGACCAGCCTCATCTCCACCTCTCGGCTTTTACGGACATCTCTACTGATCTTGGACAAGGATCGCAGGCGTTCCACAGGTACGTCGTAATTCCCGGATAACGTCTGAGAAAATGCGACTAGGAAACATACGGAACAAGGACACGATTGGCACTACGTGTTGGCGGCGGTTGGGTTTTTAAAAACGAGATTTGATGTCACTTTTTTCTCTGAAGTTTTGTATGTTAAACATGAAAAGACACGAGGTTGGGAAAAAAAACGTTCCTTTGATCAGTTTCCTTGTCAGATTTTTTGCACATTTTAAATTTGGTTTAAAACTTTTGACTAGTTTGATTTGAGTTCAGATTTAGAGTGTCATTCTACAAACCTTAACCAAAAAGATCAGATTGTTGAAGGCGGTGGCTTGTTTTACTACATTGAATAGATAACGGCTGATCATTTTCTCCATTATAGTGCAAAACATTGAAATGCACTACAACCAATAGAAGGATGTGGATAAATTCCCATTCGCTCAGTCCGTTGTGCTTTAACCGCTTAATCCTGAAACCAATCAGGATCGGTGCGTTTCTTTTTCATTTGAGAGTCTTTCCATCCACATAACGAATATTCAAAACTTCTTCTCAATCCTCAGCAGTCTTTATGGATCTCACACAAGCATGATCGTTTTTACGAAGGTGCTGATTGACATCATTTTCCATGTTCACAGGTCCGATCCATCCAAACGCAATGAAGGGAATTTTCTTGCTCGCCCTCCTGACGCTGTGTCACGCCAAACCGTACACGCCCATCAACGTCATGGATTTCCTCAAGAACCACGAGGACTTCATGCAACAAGACGCCGGTGATGTGGATGACGACGACGACGATGGAGACGATTACAATGATTACGATGACAATGTGGTCACGGACTGTCCTGAGGGCTGCCGATGCTCTAAAAGAGTGGTGCAGTGCTCCGATCAAGGTCAACCTTTAACCTTTAACCTTTACAATACACTCAGCAATTGCTGCAAGTCACATTTTTCCAGGTTTCACTTTATCGCAGATCCAGTGGGGTTCGCAACTGCCTTCTTTTATCACGAAATAGCGTTCGACACGGCGATTATTTCGTCTTTCTCTTCAACTTCACTCTGTTTTGTGATTTTGCTGGCATTTTGACAAATGACCTGACTGTTCACCAGTTGCTCCTTATTTTAAAGGCTTTTGATTGGTGTGTTAAAAGCTGACAATTTATGGCGACTATTAAATGGCATATGATGGGATTTTTTTATATCATGAAATGTTTTTTCGTGCAAAATTGAATGATTGCGGAGAATGGCTCGACAAACTGACTGTGAAAACAAGTGGCTCTTTCAGGGCTTCTGAATGGTGCATGTTTAAAGAGTGTGAGAGGTTGTTTTATGAAGATTTTTATGGGGAATTTTAGTATGTTTGTAAAAAATTGAACAATTACGATGAATCTGGGTCCACTGTAATAGTTCAATTTAAATTTAATTTTACTTTAGGTGCAAAAATGCTGCTTTACATTAGCAGACACACTTTAGTTGTGACTTTTAGTTCAAAAGGCAGTTTTTCTGTCCAACATCTAAACAAAATTGTGCAGACAAAATTTTGAAATGTTTGGCTTTTTTTTTTTGTCTTCACAGGTTTGTTAAAAGTTCCAAAGAACATTCCGGCCAACACGCTGCTGCTGGACCTCCAGAACAATGACATCACAGAACTCAATGAAGATGATTTCAAAGGCTTGGACAATCTCTACGTAAGAAAAAGAGATGTTCTTCCTCCTTCAGTGTTTTCTTAAGGATGGTCTGTGGCAGTGGAATGCTGGAATCTGGGATAAATATTTGCGTGTTTGCATCTTCTTGTAGTCTGTGGGAAACGTTTGCTCATGAACTCAAAAGTGGTTAAGAAAGTTTGTTTTCCTGTTGAGCAAGAAGTCAAATCTTCAACGTAAGACAGCTTATGCGTCTCAAACAACAGGATATTATCCGATTAAAGGATATTAAGTTTGTATTTGGCATTGTTATGCATGCTAATTTTTCATGAAAGAATCCTTTTAGATGTATTTCAATTTAGCCAAACTAATTTACACGCACATAAACAATTTTAAAATAAAAAAAGTGCAAAAATGTTGCTCCTACCAGAATCTTTAAAAACAAGTTAAAATATATTAGCCATGAAGAAATGATTCAGAGGAAAAGAATAAACCATTTCGGTAACTAGAATAATATCAAATGAAATAAATGGTGCTTGAATAATTTTTAATGACTGAAATGTCAGTTATCAGAAATGTCAATTACAATTTCCAATTAAGGTGAAAAGGGGGAAATTCAAACACGTTTTCATCACTAGAACATTTCGACCTTTCAAATGGTCGTCACTGCTTATAATCTTCAAAATTTGAAGGAATAATCTTCAACTAGTCTGAATTTTGATATAAAAAGATGTTAAAAAGACCATGTTCTTGCCCCTTGTGTAAACACAGGCGCTGTTTCTGCTCAATAACCAACTATCCAAAGTTCACCCGAAGGCCTTCAGCAACCTGAACCAGCTGAAGATTCTCCACCTGTCGTACAACCTGCTGACCCAAGTGCCGGACAATCTTCCCCGAAGCGTCCAGTCGCTCAGGCTTCACGACAACAGCATCGGCACAATCACCAAAGGAGCTTTCAAAGGCCTGCACAACCTGAATGTTCTGGGTAAGTTTGGCCAAAACTCGCTTTATCGCTTTATTATTCGTTTTTTTTCCTCTCCATCATGTTCTTGTGAGAGGTAGTGACACAACGCGGCACACGTGTTCCTGGCTGACACGGAGCTGATGGAGCGCAAACCAGCCGCAGCTTAACATACAAACACAAAGAACTCTGCCCCCTAGTGGTTAGATCTCTGCAGTGGAACAAAAGAAGTGGAGGAACGATCAAGAACACAAGAGAAGAGGACCATCCTTACACAAAAGGCGATTCTAGTTAGTCAGACTTGCACCGTAAATAATTACAAGTTAAATTAAAAGTTAATTAAAGTATAAAAACCAAAAACAATGGACATAAATTTAAGTTGGAAGTACACAGCCGTTCAAAAGGTTGGGGTTACTTTGAAATGCCCTTGTTTTTTAAAGAAAAGCACTGTTTTTGTCAATGAAAATAATGTTAAACTCATCAGAAACACACTAGCTACACTGCTAATGTGGTGAAAAACTATTCTAGCTGTAAATGTCTGGTTTGTGGTGTAATATCTACATAAGTCTGTAGAGGAACATTTCCAGCAACTGTCACTCCAGTATTGTAATGCTACAATGCTAATGCTAATAGTGTCAGAAGGATGATGGATGAGTGTAAAAGTCTTGTTTGATCATGTTAACGCTGCTGGAAACTGTTTAGCTGGTTAAAGAAGCTAGACAACTCACCTTCCTCTCAGCAGCTTGACAATCTGGAGCATTTGTGGTTCAGTCAAACACTCAAAATGACGTGAAATAGAGAACTTTCCTGAAACTCCACAGTCTGTCCTTGTTTTTAGAAACGAAGGCTATTCCATGCGAGAAATTGCCAAGAAACTGAAGATTTGACCTTGAACTTTTGAACGGAGGTGTACGTAAAGATTTGGATACACCACAATGACTAGCTTTCGAGCTGCTCAAAAGATTTTTCTTAAAATATTTCCCAAAATTTTGAAGTGTAAAGTCTAACCTAAACCCTGTGATTTCCCTGTGATGTGTTACGTCAAATGCCATTTTTAGCCACACAGTTTACGCTTTTATCGTATTACGTACAGAGTTTATGAATGGATTGCTGATTTTTTCTTTTTTACAATCATGGGGTTTTAAGTGACTTCACTATTGAGAATCTTCTTCTGAATTATGCAAGTGATTTGTGGAGACATACCGTTTTAGACAATATGTATTTGTATGTCAAACGTATTACGTTTTTGAACAATTTCGGTTTTTGGGTCATCTTGTCCCATTAACTGTAATTTAGTGAAGAAATAAAAAAACGAATGCACATTTTATTCCTCAATATAAAATGTTCCTCACTGTCTTTAGAACTGAGTGCAAATCCAATTTCCGACAGCGGGATCCAACTGGGGGCTTTTGACGACATGGCGACTCTCTACCTGCGAATAGCGGAGACGAAGCTCACGTCTGTTCCTAAAGGCAAGTACAAAATAGAGACAAGGTGTGGGCGGTAAACCAGGAGTAAGCTGGTCATCTTCAGTGACGAGAATTTATTCACAAAAAGAAAAAAAAAACAAGAACTTGTACAGAAATAATAAAAAAAAGTCTCTCCTCAAGACAGGAGTAACGATAAACTGTATCTATCAAACCTGTATCTATCTCCTCGATGCAGAGACGAGCTCAAGAACTCAAGACGAGCAGCTCTTTCACATTCGTTTCGTTGAAAAAACCCTATCACAATCAAAATGGAGTGCCTTTTATAAGCCAATTTTCCCGCCTAAACAAATTAGGCCAAACCACATTTGCTCCGGAGGGGGAACAGGAAATAAAGCTACATCTTACACAATTAACAACATCAACAAAACAAAGCAAAACAGCTCGAAAAGGCAAAACTACCCCAAAACGGATTCAGCCCAAGCCTTTAAAATGGCTGATAGAAGGGCCACGCCTTTCTTTTACCAAACAAAAGTGGTGAGTTTGCTAACAATTTGACCTGGATGCAGGCATTTCTTTATCTTGTGGTTTGGAATCTGACAAAATAAATTCTAACCGTAACTAAATTAATAAAGATGAACACGCTAAAATGTTAATACACTAAAACGTTTCATTGATGACCCTCGTCACCACAACCTCCTTATCTCTCTCTCTCTCTCTCTCATTTTTCGAATAAACGCCTACTACTTGTAAAAGTGAACATATCGCGTTATGAATTTTCACTCATATCGCCCAGCACCTAGTATAAACCTATAAATCGAGAAAAAAAAGGATGGTTTATTACGTCTTAAACCTAAAAGAACCCAAATACGTTCTGGAAATGACGCCGATTCCAACATTTTCTCCTACAGAGCTGCCTTCGTCGCTCAACGAACTTCACTTGGACTACAATAAAATTGACAAAGTGGAATCTGAAGACTTCCTGAAGCTAAAAAGCCTCCAGAGGTAGCGCATCTTTAGCGTGTGTGCGTTCAAAGCCTTGACGTGCGTCTCGTGCAGGTTGTGGCTGGATTTCAATCAAATCAAGTCGGTGGAGAACGGAAGCTTTGCTGGCACTCCCAGAGTCCGAGAAATCCATTTAAACAACAACAATCTGAAGAAAGTTCCTCCAGGCTTGAACAACCTGAAGTACTTGCAGGTTAGTGAGTATGGAAACACATTAGTGCCAAAAATATCAAACGTAAATTCCTAATGAACGTACAAAAATGCTTCACCTTTATGTTAGTTTTTTTATTTTTTGCTTGCAATCTTCACGTTTTCGCTTGAAACTTTCGCTTCTGATTTTTCGTTCGTTTTTTGGCTTTGTTTGGATTTCTGGTCCAAGTCTCATGTGGAGGAATAAAGCCTAAAACCTTACTCTGATTGGCTGGTAGGAATGTGATTGACAGCTGCTTGAGCAGGAAGTGTGGGAGGAGTTCAGCGAATGTTGTCCCACTGTTCTTCACATCGAAATACAGTGTGCAGTGCTCCTGATAGACGCCTTACAAATAAAATGTATTATAAAATAATGATAAAATGTTCCTTTTGTTTTAAAAACGTATAATTTCGGGCTAACTAGAATTTAACGTGAGACCCTGAATACATGTGACACTAAATAACGAGTGCAGGTTAAAAAAAACAACTACGTTTCAAATAAAAATGTGAAGATTGCAAGCAAAAAAAAAAAAACCAAAAGGTAAATGTGAAGCATTTTTTGTTCGTTAATTAGAAACTTACGTTTGATATTTTTGGCTCTAATCTGATTCCATAAAGTAGAAGGGAGAAACGCAAGAGCTCATGACATCTCTTCCGCCACCAGGTGGTGTACCTGCACGCCAACAGCATCGCTCAAGTGGGAGTAAATGACTTTTGTCCGTCGAGGGCCCGGGTGAAGAAGACCCTCTACACCAGGATCAGTTTATACGCCAACCCGGTGAAATACTGGCAGATTCAGCCGCCCGCTTTCCGTTGTGTCTCCAGCCACAATTCAGTTCAACTGGGCAACCACAGGAAGTGAAAGCAACACCTCATCTGACCACCAGAGGGCAGCGTTTCTCACTACAGTAGCCTCACACTTAACTACGCACATTCAACCGGGTTGAACTTATCAGGAAGGTGTGTACTTGTGGTTTGGCCCCGCCCACATGTCAAAGAAGCCAATCCTCTCCGATAATCTGGAATTATATTGCAAATGTATTGTACGACAAACAATCAAAGAAGCATTGAAACCCGCATGATTTATGACACGTTAAACTAACCAAATCTTTTAGTGTGAATTAGGCGTACTTAACTGGAATACGTACTTAATCGGGAGGCTACTGTGCGAAAAAAGTCGTAGCGATGTACAGAACTTAATTTATCCAGAATTAAAACAGGTTACAGACTGGATACTTGAAACAGCTGAGCATTCCATTGACAAAATACAACGTAACGTAGTATTTAAATTGTAGTTACATGTAGCAACAGTTTTGAAGTTGCTGTTTAGTGCAAAGAGCAATTTATTGTGGCTTAAGGTTTTTGTATTTTACACTATTAAATGTGATTTTCAACAAGCATGAAAACATTAAGATAGTCCTTTTAGTTTAATCTTATATCCAAACTTGGGCATTATTCTTTTTTGTAGTTTCTGATGTTTCATGGAGATACGAACACTTATATTATAAAACATGACAAGGATTATTGTAAATTATACAAACTGTAATGATTTGGTGTAAATACACAAAGGTTTCAGTTTGAAGGGGTGATGATATTCCCGACAGTTCTGAAAATGAATCTGCATGAAGTCCATGATAAAGTTGAATAAACACACACAGTAAATCTGGATGGTGTTGTGAACGTGACCTGCGCATAAACTAATTCACCAGCAGATGGAGACATCACTATTACATATCACTTCAAGACAAGGTCAGATAAGAACCTCATATAGACAACATTGCAAATTAAACCAAACCTAAACCCTAGTAAAACCTGTTTTCTAGGACAAGTGGGGATGAAGAACTAGAGAGCGAGAATGAGAGAAAGACAGATAGATAGACAGACAGACAGACAGACAGACAGATAGAGACATGATGTGAATGAGAAACAGTGAATGAGAGAGAAAGAGAGACAGAAAATGAGAGAGAGAGAGAGAGACACAGAGAATAGAAGAGCGAGAAAGAGAGAGACAGATAATGAGAGAGACAGAGAAAGAGAGAGAGACAGGGAGGGGGCAGAGAGAGAAAGAGAGGGAGAGAGAGAGAGCGGGAGTAAGTGAGAGAAGATATATAGAGGGAGAGGGAGAGAGAGAGACGGGGGGGGCAGAGGGAGAGAAGATAGAGGAGAGTTCTCTGCTCAGGAAACATATGGAATAAATCTTCAGGTTGGCCTCATCTGCCGCTGCCACGTCTTGCATACCGGCGTCTCGAGAAAAAGAAAAAAAAGAAAATCACAACAGGTTTGGATGGTTTAAGGTCTGAGCCCCAGAGAACACCTGAGGGATTCAGACCAGAAGACCCAAACTGGCCTGAATCACACCAAAACCAGGCTCTTGCTCCCACAACCAGCCACTTACTCCAGTAGAAACCAGAATAAACGCTTTCCTAAATTCTTCACCTCGTTCTT
>MU204413.1:9690393-9721180 GCA_017309775.1 Paedocypris sp. Pulau Singkep
TAATATATTTATATTTATTTCAGTAGCATATTCTTCTTTGCATTTGTTTTGTCTTTTGATACCGATTAAAGCGCGATTATTTCGATTGCCCCCTAGCGGTGGAAAAAAAATCCACAAAATAGCCGCTTTTTTCTATAAGCCGCATGGTTCAAAACCTAGGAAAAAAGTAGCGGCTTATAGTCCGGAAAATACGGTAATCGAAATCGAAATTCTGAACTTATAATCGTTCAAATTTTTCCAAGACGATTATTTTCCCTTCGGAAAAATTTCGGATGTGGAGGCACGTGACCTCTCGACTACGTCGTTTAGACACATTTTGGCTTCAGGAATAATGACAGAACAAAATGGTTGTCGTGTCACGTGTAGACGCTGCAGAAAAGTTGGGAAGCGCAAAGGTGGCGCGACAAATGTGTAGCTACTCATCAGAGTCGCGCGGCTTTTCAATTCGAGTTACACACAAGCCTGAAAGAGTTAAACACGCTCGAGTCTCCTAGTAAGAATTGAAGAGAAAATTCATGTTCATATCGTGACATGACAAGATCAGTTAAGATAAGATCGCCTCATGCAACAAGTGTTGCTGTTTACATCTGTCTACAGAAAATGAAATACATGCACAGGACATCTTTTAAATTAAATGATATCTTGTTATAAATAATTAGAGTTATTTTAATTAGAAGAGAACTGCTCATTTCCCATGTAAATGAGAAAATATAAAAAGTAATTTATTTTGTTCCCAAATATGCTAGTTATATAATAGAGCATATTTATTGTACAAAGCTTGTCTACGAGGTAAAAATATAAATAAATAAAATAAACCCCTCATCAATTGTATTTGTGTTAAAACGTTTAATTAATCGAGATTTAGATTTTTGCATAATCGCCCAGGCCAAAAGAAAAAAAAGAGTGAGATGCTTCCAGTGTCATTAAACAGTCGTAATATCTCAGGATGAACATTTTCCTGTTCCCAGCGAAATTCTTCCGGATTTCCAGCCAGGATTTCCTTCTCAAGACACTGTTAAGCTCCTGAGGAGGGAAAGCTGGCCTTACGTGACTCAACAGGACAGAACAAGCCATCGGCTTTCTGATCAACCGCATTCGTGAGCCAGTCTGCTTCACACTTTTTCTATTAATAAGTGGCTGCTAGAATTTTCTAGAAGAAACACTTTACTAGAACTTTTGTGCCGAAGATTAATTTCAGTTAAGCAAAGTGGGATCACAATCAAAAAGCCAAAATACAAAGGATTTTGTTAATAGTATGTTATTGCCTTCACAAATTCACAGAAACTATTAACATTTAGAGCGTGAAGGCAAATGCAATTGCAAAAATAACTGCGAGCAGAGATTGTGGGGTTCAACCAAATAGATCAAAAATAATTGTTAGGGATATTCCAGTGCCATAAGGTACAGTCGACTCCGTTTAAGTGCAAGTCACTTAAGTGCAATATTCGCTTAACTCAGTCTTCAGTCCCATTTTTAATCCTATTCAAAAGATAGGGAAGTTGTTCCGTTTAAGTGCAACATCTAATAAGTGCAATCTCTGCTTAAGTGCATGGCTTGTTTGGTCTGGGCTACATAAAAGACACAGTAATTTCACTTCGAATGAACGTCCTTGCACTACAACAGTTCTGGAATGTCCATTTACATTACATTTGTTGTAATAATTTAAATGACAGAAAACATTATTAAAACAACAATGCGTTATGTGCTTTCTCATTATTGTGGCGTTTTGGTAGTCTGTAGTTGTAGTACGTGGTTTAAAAAGAAGTGGGCGTGTAGTCACTAGTAAACTTTTAAATTTTGTTTTTTTATTTACAAAAACATTCCAAAATCACTGAGTGTTGTCAACCTGCACATGACAAATAAACCTGAATCTGTACCACTGAGACAATCCTGATGTCAAGAACCTGATTTTATTCCATTTATATATAGAAATGTATTTCCCATGGCTCTTCTTTGGCTCTCAGACACTCGCTTGGGCTTCACTAAAAGCAAATATACAGTGGTCCCGACAAGTCAAACCGCGGTATTCTTGACATCTGGATCACAATTTATATTCAAACTTGTACCAAACCTGTTGTTTGGCTTTTCAAAGACGTAAAGTATATTTCCATGAAGCAGGAAAGGCTGTTCTTTCATACTGGAGCGGAGTGTTTACTGTCTCTGAGCTGCAGCTTCTATAAAAAACACATTTATAAATACCAGGTCATTCAACTGCTTTGTGATGGATTTCTCCTTTGAAAGGCACAGTAAAATCCCCGCTGAGATAATTCATCCCAGACCGACCAACAGGATGGAACACTGGACATGTCAAAAAGAAAAAAAACACGCTTCAAAAAAAAAAAAAAAAAATTACATCAATAATTAAAGATCCAAAAGTTGTAGTATGTAGATTTTTTGTCGAATCATGAACGCCTCTGTATGAAATTTAGCAAGACTTCGCTTGGGTTGGCAAACAAAGCTTGGTTGACGAACATAATGACAAACTTCCATGCTGTGTGAGCTGGAAACAGCAGTAAATAGTTTATTTTACAAGTGGACTGGAACCGTGGCTTTGACTCAAGTCATTTTACAGATTCACTCCACGTGAACTAATTATTCACAAACGACAATATTTCGAAGCACTTCTGTTCGAACTGTTCTGCTCTTCTCACGTTCATGAAACGCAGGGTCATCCATCCATCTCTCATCTCTCATTAAGGATTCCTGCAGCTTTTGAAAGATCTAATTCAAGCACTTTACCAGTCCATGTTCAAGCTTTTCCAGCACCATACAGTTGTGGTAAAATTTCTATTTAAAGGTCTACCTAAATACAACCAAAATTGCCATTTTAATTACATTTAAAGAGAAATTATGCGAAAACAAACAAAAAACAAGTTGTGCTTTGTAATAGCCGTTGGATAAGTGTCGCTGTCTGTCTAGTCGACTGTTAATATTAGTTTATATATAATGAACAAAATGTAAATGAACGAAATGCATTAATTCACTTTATCGTTCAAGCTATAAAGATTTGAAAAATGAAAATTATGTTGTTGTTTTTTTCCTGTAATAAGACGGATAATAAGCTGATTTCTATTATTTTACTTTAGTAGCACAGTACTCAGTAAATAAAAATTTTTAACGTTTTTATTTCAATAACTATTATGTAACATGTTTTTCCAATTATCACGTTATAACAATATTTTATCATATTATAAAACCATATTATATCATATTATATTATACCATATTATAAAATCTGATTTTACAGGGGCTTGGAACATACATGTTGGCATTTACGTGTTAATTGCGTCCCGGTTTATGACATTTTTTAATTACAGAACTGCTCTCGGCAACTTTTCAAGCATTTTCAAGCACTTCTTCTAAAATTCAAAGCATTTTTAAGACCTTGAAAACACATAATTGTAATTCAAGCATTTTCAAGGATTCCAATCACTTGTAGGAACTGTTTAAATGAAAATTTGACTGCTATATTACTTTTTAAAAGATCTAAGTTATTTGTAGAAACCGTAATATAATTTAACTAATATTTAAATATAATAACACACAAAATAAATTGAGAGTTGACAAGGTTGAAAATTATTCTCGACATGTAATTCTGGACCCCACACTGAAAGGCCTTGAGCGGGCCTCAAACTTGGGTCCTTCTTACTACGCGTTCAAATAATGTACAGTGTACGAAATTAATTTGTGCCGACAGCAGTTTTGGAAAATGGAAATTTCGTAAAATGAGCCACATTTTCATGTAAATCCGATAATCCATCCCAATTAAAAAGACGCGTTGGAGGTTCCGGAAGTAAGATGTCTGTGATCGTGTTACTTCTGCGAGTAAAAAAAAGTGTTTTTTGCTTTGTTTACTGACGTGCTTGAAGAATTAAAGAAAAAATGTTCGAATTGCCTGGACTGTCTTAACATTCTTGTCGCTACAAAATTTGGCCCTAGTATAGTGAACTTGCTAAAAAGAGACGATATTTTCTCGACGATGCCGTAAAAGGACATTTAATTTGTAAGTGGAGGCACCAGTAGAAAGTAAAGTGAAGACTGATGATCTCAAATGACTAAATTCCAATTAAAATATACAATGACTTTCATTGGATTAATTACAACTTTTACAATAATTACAATAATTACCAACGTGGGAAAATAGACCATGACAGAGGATTGGTGTGAAAACATTTCTGTGTATCTGGCTCGTTTCCCAGTATAGTACGTTTTTACAGGTGCTATAATCGTTAACACACCTGTAATGTTAGTCGTTCTCCGTGTTCTCGTTTCCATCTCTCGCATGTTTATTCGACGGGGCGCCTTTCGACGTGTCGTATCGTCACATGTTTCCTATTAAAAGTGTTTTTCCATCACCTTAATCTTCAAGTGTCTGTTTTACGGCGCGGCTCTGTTTCTCTTTATTCATCCATTTAATGTTTTAAGCACAAACGATCTCGATCCGTAAATTGCACAAAATAGCCGGTGTAAAAACAAACGACCGTGAACGACAATCCGAGCGAACCACCGGCTAACACGCAAAACAACGACTCTAAAGACTTTGTATCATGAAACGATCTTATGGTCTCGTTAAATCGGTGCTTCTCAAACAGTGGGGCCTACAGGCACTTTTTTTTGTACTGAATGCGGCGACACCCAAAAAATTAAGAAGCCACATTGAGACACATTTCAAATGTTTTTTTCCACTGAAAGTTGATTAAATGAAAGTAGTGAAATTATTTGGTCGTCTGAGGTAAATTGTTTTTTTTGTGTGTATGTGGGTGAGTGGGCGGGTGTTGAGGGGAGAGGGGGGCGTGAGATTTTTCCATAAGTTTAAAGGGGGGCGCTACTAAAAAAAAGTTGGAGAACCACGACGTTAAACCCAGTTCTGAAGGATCCAAGATTAACGCCAAAGCCATGCAGACGAGTTTGCAACACCAAGTCTGCTTGTTCGAACCGCAACCAAAACCCAATCATGAAGTGGATTCAGCTGACAGTCGATTATTTAACACAATTTAAGCCAAGAGCTAATTTCCCACCAATACCAGCAGGGCTATTCCTGAAATCTGCTCTCAGTGGGTTTTCCAGGCTTTTCCCCTCCTCACAGCAGGATAACGTGGGCAAGTGCTGGAGGCGAGCGAGTGGTCCGCCCGTCTCAGGTGGAGCTTGAAGGGTTAAGGTCTGTTCCATAAACTCCCACTTACACATCTACTCTGAGAGCCTGCGGTGGGGCTTAAACTCCTGATTTGACAGATCGGATTTTACTCGCACTGTATCGCAGCTGAAGGCATCTGCGGATAGGATGGGGACGAGGCAGAGAATGCTCTTTGCTGCAGTCGTGTTGGCATTGATGGGGCTCTTGGCAGCCTGTGGTGGGCACAGTGGGCATCGCTCTCAGAGGCAGAGGCGGCTGGATTTACTGCTCACTGAAGGAATCAAAGTGAAGGCACGAAGGAACGAGGTAATTTCTAAATTTTGTTTTGTTTTTTTGATGTTTGTTAGTGCCAAACATGTTCACAAATATGACGGCAGACTGATAAATGCTAATTACTGTAATAATGACGGCTGAAATTCTACCAATTACAAAACAGCAAACAGAAATAAAAACGAGAACTCATGTCGATCAATTATCGTCTTCACATTATCTACAGCTCGCCATTTTCCAAACAGGAAATGGGCATATAAGCTATAAAAAGTCAATTTAGTTTACTTCAGTTTGGTGAATCTTTACGTGTGAAACATTTTAACATTTGCTGTATCTGTGATTCCACAATCACTTACGATATAATGAGAGTAATTTATGCGCACATACCTTAATCATTTACATCATATGTAAATTAAAACACTTAAGTAAATGTAAATATACTTAGATATGCATGAACACATTATGAGGTGTGTGTGTAAATGTATTTCTAGACGTACGTTTCTACACATCATCAATAGTTTTGTGATTAGTCAGCAGTGTTTTGGAGGAGTTCCCTCACCCACCGGACACTGGCGGGGAGATTTAACAGACGCCTGAGGACGCACGAGTCCAGACAGACACACACATGCAGGAGGAACATAAAACAAGTCCAAATGCTCCTCAGCCATTCATTACCGTAGTGTCGGGTTGCTCTTCTTTCCCGAAAAGACAAGCTCCTTCTTTTATTGACAAACGAATGACCAAAGCACGACAACACGCCTTCACAAGGTGTTCCGAGTCTTCACATTTATGCATTACTATACCGACACGTAATATTCCGAAATACAACTTTATGAGCGTAAAATTGTTAGCTAATTGTACAAATTGTCCGATTTGTGTATTAACACCAACGTCACTTATGAAATTCGAAACGCTATTGTGTGACTCTCTGAACCTGCTTTTGGCTTCCAAACTAACTTATCACCATCAGGGTCTGTTGCAGCGGGTGAGTCGCGACCTCGCGTTGGCCGATGCCCCGGACGACTCTGGATCGTTGCAGCCCGTTGGCGACCCTTCAGGCAAAGACACGTTTGAGTTTAGTGGCGTTTAAACGCTCTCGACTCACTGTGTGTGTCGGTTTCCAGACCTTCCCACCTGTCTGATGTGTGTGTGTCTGATCGGATCGGTCTACTGCGAGGAGATCGACCCAGACATGACATCGGTGCCCACTCTGCCGAGGGAGACCAACTACCTCTACGCTCGCTACAACAAGATCAAGAAGATAACGGCCAAAGATTTCGGAGACATCGGTGAGTTTCTCCCGACGTGTCTTGGCAGCTGTTGTCCGCTGGGAGAGCAGGTCCTCAACTCTCCGAAAGATTTCTGGACGGGATAAGAAACTGCCTCAGGAAGAGAGACGTTCAGAAAACAATCTTCTCCGTCCAAAATATTTCCATCGGCAGCGCGTTGCTCCGAGGGACTGCGCATTTTTCCGCTCGCCATGTTGCCGAATCATAATTTACGACATGTGATGAAGTGCTGAGCGCGTGCAGATGGACAAACGTTAGCCAAGACGGTCGCTTTGAACCAAATTGCTTCCTATTAAAGTCAGTGAGATGGTCAATATGGCCACTAGGGACCATCACGAAATTGGTGCTTTGATTTTAACCCATCCGAGTGAAGACTAACACAGCAATTCAGTCTCTTTAACTCCGTTTCTCTACTGCAGTGACCTTGAAGAGAATCGACTTCACTGGAAACATGATTTCCGAGATTGACGACGGGGCCTTCGCTAAACTCACCATCCTGGAGGAACTCAACCTCGCCGAGAACCAACTGGCCAAGATCCCGATGCTGCCGGCGAAACTTACCTTATTCAATGCCAATCACAATCGACTGAAGACCAAAGGACTCAAAGCAACAGCCTTCAAGGTAAAGTCAGAGGAATTGTGCAACGAAACCACCCTCTGGTTGGTGAAAGAAGAATCGCAAACCAAAAATTTCTGCTAGACTCTTGATTGTCCCTAGAGTTGCGATCCAAATGCTTCGCGAGAAACTTGGAAACCTCCTCAAAACTGGGGCGTTTTCATGGTGACAAAAGTGGTGGACGTTTAGTTTGCCTTAGTCCTCTGGGTCAAAAAGAAAGTGTGTCAGAGTTGAGTTGAGCAGGGTCCTAGTTCGGAAGTCCTCAAAATATCGTCACCCGTACAACGTCAAAATTTGCAATCGCTACATTTATTGAGTTTCCTGTATTCATGGATGTCTTTTGATCGCTCCACAACTTGTCCCTGACTTTCAGAAACTGAACAAACTGGCGAATCTGTTCCTCGCCCACAACGAACTGGAGGCGGTTCCCCTGATCCCAGAGAGCGTCCGCACACTTCACCTCCAGGTGAGAGCCGTCCCGACATCTGAACCCCATTCTCTCCAATTCTAACCTCGTTCCTTGTGTCCACAGAACAACAACATCTCCACAGTGAGCGTGGACACTTTCTGCAAGGGCAATGACACCTACTACATCAGACCCAACATGAATGAGATTCGAATGGACGGAAACCCCGTCATCCTCGCGCAATACCCCAACAGTTTCACCTGCCTGAAGTCCCTGCCGATTGGCCGATACCAATGAACCAATGACGGGGAGAAATTGTCGGTTTATCAAGAAGTCCTTCACCCTCCCGGCGTCCGTGCACAAGCGAGTGTACGAAGTGATTTTGTACTATATTCCTTGATATGTAACAGCCACCCAAACTTTAGTTTCCTATAGATACTAACTTCATAGAAACGTCTCAAACACTGTTTGACAAACGCCCGACTCGAGTCCCGATCCTCATTTAAGTTAAGTAGAGGTCACGTAACCCTTTCTAACCAGACGTTCCCCGACTCACCTTTCTGGAGTAGAATTTTTATTTATATGCTAAAATTGTAACTACTACCTATGTGAACCATAACAGATTGTACAGTAAAACGAAATATGAAATCAATATGCACAGTTCATTCTAGCTGTTCAAATAAACTTTTTCTACAAACTTCTAATTACGGTACTTTTTTATTGTTGTGGCTTTGTCGTGGAATCACTGGAAAAGCAACCACAAAATAAATAAAATAAAGAGTGCAGACTGCAGAAAAAAAAGAAACATTCTGCAAATTGCAAATCAATTGAACCCAGAGATTGAGCATTCGGAAAAGTCTGGAAAACCGGGGTAATACTGTTCCATGTTCCAGGCCAAACTGGCCGGCGTTACCACACACCGCTCCAAACTAATAATGAAACGTTGAAGACGGTTTCAACACTGCAATCGACTCATGGAATTTTGAGCCTTTTATAAATATTTTCATCCTTAAGAAATACAGATCTTTAATAATTCATCACATATAGCTCGCTAACTAGCGTGACGCTTATTCATTGTGAACAATTGCAGAAACTTTTCCTGTTCAATTTTCCCGTTGTCCCACGTAAATTTGAAATGAACAATTCCAATGTATTTATTAAAAGACACAAGGAATATCAACATGTTGACTTCAACGTCCTCGGAAATGGGTCTAAACTCTCATGGAAAAACTAAATTAATTAAGTGGGATTAAAAAAATAAGCATCGCAAGAAGTGTAAAAAAGATCTAAAACATCTGAAATGTAAAATAAGTTAAGTTATGTAAAATGTCATCTTTCCATAAATGTTCATTCGTTCTTGTTTTTTTTTAAACTTCTATATTTGCTTCAGTTTGAGAGTAGGAGCTTTACCTGAAAATGCTTTAGCGTTCGACACCTCTCCTCATGTCTCGCAGAGAACGTCTTGAAGGTTCTGAAGAACAACAGAAGATCCTTTGTCTCCTCCACTCTGGACACACACACACAAAAACATTATTAAATCATAATATTGCACACATTTCAAGTTTGACTTCATACATTTACAAGGCGCACCATTAATAAATAGTCTATTTACTAATCTTTTTTAGGATTTTAAGTAATTTGCATCTCTATTTGACACAGCTTTAAAAATAAATATAGTTTGCATTTGTTAGAATTTGATACTAAATTAGATTGCGTTCTGCATCGAAACATCTTCAAGCTTTTGAGGGAATCGCGCTAACAAGGTTTGCTAATACGAGGCTGCAACTAAACTACAGGTTAGATAAAAGCCTAGGTAAAGTTGGTTCATTTTAAACCTGACATTTAGAGTTGACGCTAAATGACGTTTTGAGTCTTTCCGTAGCTCTGAAACGGTGTCGGAGGACGAGTCTTTCCGTGACTCTCCAGTCTCGTCTGTGAAAAGTCGATGTTGTAATGCGTGAGGGAAAAGTGGAAAGTCTGAAAACTAAAAGACGTGACTTATAATGGCAAGAGAAGGGCAAACACACCTTCACCTTTACTCTTAGTGTCACAGACCTTACATAGTTTAGGTCTTGGGAGGTTTCAACCGTACGAGCATAAATCACTCAAGCGCTTTGACGTCAAATTCAAAAAAGTCAAAAAAGTCAAATTCAGGCACTTTTCAAGCACTTTCATGGTTTGTGTTCAAGCTTTTCCAGCACCATACAGTTCATACAGTGGTGAAATATATATTTAAAGGTCTGAATGAACTTTGCCGTTTTAAATTACATTTAATTAAGTAATTAATACAAAATGGTATTAAGCTAAAACAAACAAAAAAAACAAGTTGTGCTTTGTGATAGCAATTGTCTTGGTGTCGCTGTCTGTCTAAATGGTTAATATTAGTTTATGCACAGTAAATGTAAAACAAATAATCAAAATGTAAACGAACGAAATGCATTTGTTCACTTTATCGTTGAAGAGATAAAGATTTGAGTCAAAATGTTGTGTTTTTTTATTTAATCTAATAAGATGGATAATTTTTTTCTTTTTCCTAGTAACACAGTACTCATTTTCAATGTTTACATTTTTTTTTACTAATATGTATCAGGTTTTTATCACGTCATTACAATATTTTATCATATTAAAAAAAACTGACTGAATTTACAAGAGCTTAGAACTTACACGTTGGCATTTACATGTTAATTGCGTCCCAATTTATGAAACTTTACGGAACTGCTGTCGGCAGTACTACTGGTTTTTTGTGGTGTAAAATAAGTATAATTACACTTTCAAGCACTCTGTTTAAAATTCAAGCATTTTTAAGGCCTTGAAAACACATAATTGAAATTCAAGCATTTTCAAGGATTTCAAGCACCCGTTGGAACCCTGTAAATTAAACCACTAGGGCATCTGAAAAAGCCATTTATAAACCAAGAATTTCTGGAATGCTTCTCTTTTCTGCAGCCGAAATCTGTGAGAAAACAAACAAAAATGACAGGCTCGATCAACGAAAAAAGCAAAAATTGGCTCCTGGATGAACATCTTCAACATTCGCATTGTGGTTTTTTTTTATTACTATATGTAGCTGGTTCTGTTTCCAACGGGCTAGTCCGGTCCTACAGGACGGTTCGTTTCTCGCATCTGTTTGTATTTGCATTTTAATCCGATTAAAGTCAATAAAAAGTGGAACAAAAGCAAATCTGTGGAGGGCCGGTCATAACACTCCATTGGAAATCCTGCAGGTTTGAACATTGTCAGACAGCCTCCGCAGACATGCCTGAATCCACTTATGTAGCCGACCACAAGAGTGCTCAAAAATGCTTCTTCTCAGGTTTACATGGAGCGTAATGGTTATAAAACGCGTCTTCCTGAGATGCAGAGACAACTCAGACTTATGCGAGAATCATTATCCCGTATTTTTCCAACTCTCCCCTGCCAGAACAGACTTTCAGGCCCAGACAATACGATCCAGATGTACATTTAGTAACCAGGAAATTAGCTGTGGTTTAGAAAAGGGCCCAAAGAAGAAGAAGAAAAAAAAATGGCCGCCAAAACAGCAGCCAGACTGTTTAGTAGTCTCAGGATGCTAATGTAGCCAATTTATTTAGTGCGGTATTTTTAGAATTAAAACAAAAACAGAAAGGGATCTAGGTTTTATCAGGTGGCGGCACCACAGCACTGTGCAAAATTAAAAAAGAAAAAGATTTTTTTTTAATCACAACAAATAACAATCGCAAAGGCTATTTATTTTAGTTGCAATTTGTGCAATACTGTAGTTTTTTTTCAGTTAGTGCAGAAATTAACATTTCCCCATTTGTGTTCTCATTCATATTTGTCATTTTTAATATTAAGTTCTGGAATATAAATTATGACTTTTTTTTTAAACACATATCAAATGTGATTGTCTCTACAGTGTGATGTCAAAGTGTGATAATGTAGACACAAAGAACACTATTTACCTTTAAACAAACCAAAAAATAACAATAATAATTGCATGATCTCTCCTGCGAGATTTGCCTTTTTCGTGCCATTGTTTGCATAAATTTTTTTTTTTTTTTTTAATTCAAGGACTTGATTGGTTGACTAGTCTGAATAACACAACAATGGAAGAATTAGAGAATAAGCAGATCAGGTTCAGTGTTTTGCTCAAGGTTTGGGATTTAAACTTGCAACCTTCGTTTAGCTCTTACCACCAGGCCAAAACTGCCCAATTACAGTAAGAAATGATTACCCAGATAGAAACGTTTAGATCATGTGCTGCTGGCCATCACTGACCGGCTGGTGACAGCGCAGCACTTTTCTCAACATTAAACCCACATCATTACGTTGCACGCAGCTCTTTTCTGGAGTCTCATTATGGTACAAAAACAGATGAGCAGTTTTTTGCTCGGCAGGAGGAATTACAGAGGAGCAAGAGAAGACCTGAATGCAAAGAACAGACACTTATTGAGTAGAAAAGAACCAATGAAGAAATACTGAACGGAGCTAAATTCGTTTAAAGTCCTTCGGGATATCTGTTGAACAGATTTACTCTCAGTAAACTCTTAAAATGTAACAATATTATTAATAAATTGAGAGCAATCTATAACAATAAAAGGACATAAAACACTGTTACCTCTACTTACGAATAACTCTGTTAATGAAAATTTCCTTTTACGAAGAGCAACGTTGAGAAAATATCACCTCTTTTTATGAAATTAAAATACGGTATAGTGAAAATATATTTTTAGCCTATTAAATGAAAATTTAAGTATAAATATTAAAGTAATTTAATAAAAATTAAAGCCTACAGTTATCATGAGATTATCGCGAGATTCAAGATGGCGGATGTAGCGTGGTTTTTTTTTACAGTTATTACATTATTTTATCACATAATAAAAACATTTTTTAAATGGGACAGATTATCTAATTTACATGCAAAAAACAGCTCATTTTACAAAAAAAAATTTACTTCGTAAAGAGAGGTGACACTGGATAATAAAATGTTCTGATCAAACAGTCTAGATTGCAGAATTATGACGTGCTCCAGATGTAATTACCGATATGAAATGGAAAGAGCCACAAATGTTTCTACAAAGTTAAATAAATAAAATCTCACCTACCATGATATATAACTGGGATTTTAGGGAAACACTAACGATTAAGATGGGATGTAAAACGCCTTTTTACCTGGAGAAAAACGCAGTGCACTCTCTGAATTCATCTCCATTGACTACAAGGTTGAGCTGCGTGATTGTCCTCAGCAGATTGTCCGTCTCCTGTCGGCAGACCAGCAGAATTAAAGACGGATCTTTAATCACCAGGTCTGAATTCATGCAATTAATTTTGAGACAAAACGGTGCAAAATACAATCATGCAAACAAAAATATTTAACAGAAGACGCAAATATTTGATTCCAGTGCAACTGTGAAGAAAAGGAAGCATGCTGCCCCCTTGTGGTCACGGTAATACATTACTTTCTTGAGATTTTTAAGATGTTGATGGCTTGTGGGAAGTAAATCATATAGTGAATGATTACATATATAAAGAGAGAGATATTGTTAACATGAATGAAAAGCAGAGGTGTAAAGTACTTGAGTAAATGGACTTTGTTACTTAAGTATGTTTTTGGCTACTTTGTACTTGTACTGAGTATCAAAAATAAAAGCAACTGTTAGTCTCTACTTGGATACATTTGTGATTGAGTATCTGTACTCTTTACTCCACTACATTTGAATGGACACTTGCCGTTACTCGTTACATTGTGATCACGCGAACATGAATTAGAGGCGTGAATTTATTTTACTAATTTTATTATATCAAATATAATTTACTAATCAGAATTTTATTTTACTACTTTTTTACACACTTGTTTTTTTTTTTAACCATTTTTTTTAAATTGAGGTGGTAAATTTTGTTCCTGCATTAGAAAAACAAACTAATGAATGGAGTTTGTTTTCACATTTCTTGGCTTTTTGGCCGAAATTCAGTGCAAGTAAAATACGTAAGTTCTTTAAAGATTAGATACTTTGCATTTTTGACTCAAGTTTTTGGTATTGGTGACGTGTTACTTGTAATTGAGTAATTTTTACAGAAGTATCTGGTTTTTTACTCAAGTATGGCTGTCTGTTACTCTTTACACCTCTGATGGAAAGCAGAAAAAAGAATTCTCTACCTGAATTTCAGTCAACTCAAATTCAACTTCAACAAGCACAAGTAGATTACAATGACCTTGAAGTCTGAACTGCTGTACGCGTTTTTCATCACCTGAAAGAAAAAATAACATGCGTGAAGTCCACAATATCTGTCAGAATCGTCAGAATATGGCTACATGACTAGGATTTAATCTGACTTTTAAGTAAAGTCTTCACAAAACAGCTTTTGAGAACGATGCCGTTGATTTCCGTCTGTCTCTGTAGATCTTCGTCCATCTCTCTGATTTCTGTGATGAGCTTTGAAAGGCTTCGCTGGTGACCTGCTCCTCCTTTATCCTCGCAGATCAATTGACTGAGGGAGAAAAACACACAGAACTATTAATTTCACACAACGCCCATAAATAAGGAGAAGAGTGGTCTAACAGCGCTACTGGTTCCCAAACGAAAGGTCAATGTTGCAAAGTATTCAATTTTTAAAGAACTTGCGTATTTTACTCGCACTGAATATCGGCCAAAAAGCCACCAAGAAATGTAAAAAAAAAAAAATATCCATTCATGAGTTTGTCACCTCAATGTTTTAAAAATGGTAGAACAAAGTAGTTCACAAAGTTCACTGACTTTAAACAAAGTCAGTCTCAGTCAAACTGAAGTGTGCCAAGATAAAAAAGTAGTAAAATAAAATTCTGATTAGTAAATTATACATGATATAATAAAATTGGTCAAATTATTTCACGCCTCTAATTCATGTTCGCGTGATCACAATGTAACGAGTAACGGAAAGTGTCCATTCAAATGTAGTGGAGTAAAGAGTACAGAATAAATACTCAAGTTCGAATCCACGGACCAGGAATCAAACCTGTGACAAGTCACCTGCAATTCCAACTAACCTTTGGGCCTAACTTAACTTAACTAACGTACACTTAAACTCAACTACAACCTGGTTAATACTCACACCCTCTTCTGTAGCTCTTCTCCGTGCTGTATGAAAAGTTCTCGTAAGTTCTCTTCCTTTGCAGCTTCCAGCTTTTCAATCTCCTGCTGGAGCATCTGAATCTCTTGCTTGTATTTCTGCTCCATTTTGCGACTCGGCTCCCTGTCAAACAATTCGTCAATATAGACAAAAAAAATGTGTGTAAATTAGTACAGAACTGTCGCCGTTTAGGTTTTAGGGTTGAAGAACTTTTGTCCCGTCATTGGCTTATTTTTTTCACACGATAAAATACTGTATTATGATTGACCAAACTGAAAGACTGAAAATAACCCTGCAAAATATGAATGGCTTTTTTTTTTTTTTACAAAAAAAAAAACAATACTAATATGAACATGTTTGAAATTTGAAAAGTGAAAACGATTTATTTTATTTGTGAAATGAATGCATCTTCAGAATGTGTGTGTGTGTGTGTGTGTGTGTGTGTGTGTGTATTCAGCAGTTCAGTATAGTTTGTGTGTGCGTGTGTGTGTGTGTGTTCAGCAGTTCAGTTTGTGTTATAAACCCTCATTTAGAAGTCATTTTCGTGTCTAAATTTACTAGTTGTGATGAGGAAAATCTTCAACTTGATACTAGTTTCAAAAGACTAAAACAACGATAAAAACGCGACTAGAACTAAAAAATACAACACGAAACGAATCAAACCAATGCCGTTTCACAGACAAGAGTGAGTTAAACTCGTGTTAAAGTAAATAAAGTAGAACAATCTCTTAATCGACTCTTAAAATTGTCGTTAAGTTATGAATGAATCGCTTAATACAAAAAGCGTCCTAGTCAAAAACTCATAAGGCAAGCTCGATTTCACACCGCGAACGAACGAAAACTAAAAACATTAGGACACGTTTTGGAAGTAAATACGCTATACTAAAGAATTTCCCTTTTTTTGTCTTAAACCAAGCGTTAAATGCACTTACGTTGCCGCGTTGAGAGGTTTCTGTCAGTCTGTCAGTCGCAGGCGCTTGAATTCTGCGCGTGTCTCCCGCCCAGACGTGGAAGATACCAAGTGAGATTTAAGGGGGGACTAAACCAAACATATAACCCTCACTCTAAACATATTCAGTGTAAACCAGTTTCTAAATGTGAAAAATATGTTCTTGCACTTTATGTTGCAAAATGATAAAGCATAAAACGGATCAAAGTTACTTTGACGCTCTCGATGTTTGGCCAGTAGGTGGAATGTTCCGAAAGTCGGGAACGTTTCTCTTCATTTGTAAGCGGAACCGGAATGACGCCATTGCACCATCACGGAGCCAATAAAGTGTAACACCTCTGTGCCATGTGAAATCACGTCTGTTTGTAAGTGTTTTAAATGTGTTTATTTTACCGTTATGTGCATTTTTACATGTTCGTTTGGTTGCTCAACCTAGTAAAATGTAAACGTATTCACGGCTGTGCAGTATGCGCGTTTGCTAGGCATTTACTTTCTCACATGTTGTGAAAAATTATACACTGTACTGTAAAAATTTAACTTTAGACGTCGTTTAGCTTCTTTCCAGTTCGATTTTACTTTCATTACACGAACTGATGGTGATGTCATGTAGTGGGAATACATTAGGGTAGCTCTTAAAAACTGTTAGTCAATCTAAGCATGCTAACATTTATTAAAATGTTAAAAACCAACAAATAATTTACATTTCTTTACTCTAATCTTTATGAACTGTTTATTGAGGATGCCTGTTTTTTCGGTGTCAATTGGTGAAAGGGCTTAAAAACCTCCTCTGGACAAAACTTACATTTTTTAAGGTTTTTTTCCTGTTTTTTTACTTGTTTTTAATTGTTAGGTGAGATCCTAAATGCATTAATAAAAGCACAATGATTGTTTTTGTATTCTGTCTGAAGAATACTGAATTTAAGGCAAAAGATTTACACATTATAATGATTCATATATAATACTCATATTTTTATACAATACAATATTTTTACAGTATTGTCCTCATAACGTAATTTTGCTTGTGTTTTAATGCTTGACTCAAGGGTCTGAATTGTGGCCATGAAGCGCTTGTTTGTCGGTGGTCTCAGCCCCACAGTGTCTGAAAAAGAACTTAAAGACCGACTTGGGAAATTTGGAACGGTGTCCGACGTGGAAATCATTATTAGAAAGGACGAAGAAGGTTAGTATTTTGATGAAGCGCATCGGAGGTTATTTTTGAAACATTTTATTTGATTAATGCAACCAATGGCCTTGTTTTTGTGAATTGTTGTGACATTTTGGTGATTATTCGCAGGGACTCCATTGAGGACGTTTGGCTACGTGAACATTGACATCACAGATGCAGAGTACAAGCGATGTAAGTGAAATAATAATGGTCTTCAAATCAAATCACTTTTATTGTCACGTCACCAACATCATGCGGTGAGTGAAACGCTTAGGTGCAAACAAAATGTGCAAAAGTGCTACAGTAATAGTAGTATTAGTTGTATAGTATCTCTAAATATAATATTATATAATATGTAATAAATTATAATAATACAATAAATGTCATGCATAAATATCATGTAAATGGGAAAATCATGATATTTTCAGGCAAGAGATTCTCGTTTTGTTTTTCTGTAGGTGTCGGAATCCTAAATAAATCCACATGGAAAGGCGGAACGTTGATCATTCAGGAGGCGAAAGAAAGCTTTCTGCACAAGTAAAACCATTCCACCATTTAGTTTGTTCTTTTTATAAAGCTTTTTCCCCCCATGCTCACTATTAGTGAGAATTTCACGTCAGAGCTGGTGATAGATCGCCAAAACGTGACGTACTTTAAAGTTTCAGTAATCATTAATCAATAATTGTAGTGTTAACGCTTTCAACATTTTAGAATAGAGTAGAAAAGAATAGAAGGAAGGAAAAACACACAAAATAATAATGTAAGAGAATGTGCACTGTGTGAGATAAAATGTAAATAATATATCTAGTATAAAGTATATAAAATATAGAATTAGAGCAAAAAAAGTGCTCTAAACATTTGCAATAAAACAAATAATAGTTTTCAAATAGACATATTAACTAGTTATATTTTGAAACTAGTACAACTACAACTCGAATGTCTTTATTAGTCCCACAGTGGGGAAATTGCCAGTTATGTAGCTTAAAGTAACTTAAAGTTCTAGTCCTGGTTAGCTACTCATCCCAGCTACGTAGGACGAGTTATGTTTTGTGTTCCAAAGAGTCATATCTGTTCCTCTCATTTCCAAAAATGTTTAGTACCTCCAATGTTGAGAACCACAGGTCTTTGAACTCTGAAAGCACTCCACATCAGGGTTGAGATGTTTTATCCAGATCCTGCGTCCTTTCTCGCTCTTCTCTCAGGCTGGCCGAAGAGAGGCAGCAACGAGCTGAGACGACACATTCCACCAAACCCAACTCTCAGGAGGTATTGCTGACGTCCCTGAAAGCCTCTGGAGTCGAGAACTTTCACATGAAAGCTGCTGTGCCAGGAACTGAAATAGCAGGACACAAGGTCCGCCGTTGCCTTCTGCTTCCAACGTTCACAGGGAATGTGAAATGGATAGAACCTTCATGTTTTGTGCCTTTCATTGCGTTGCAGGACTGGATTGTGAGTAAATTTGGAAGAGTTCTTCCTGTTCTGAAACTCAAGAACAAGGGAAACAACTATATATCCTTTTATCACATGCTTCTTATCACTACCGTATTTACGTGAATATAAGCACCCCTTTTTTCGGATTTTCAACGCTCAGAAACTTGGCGGGTGCTTATAATCGTCAATTTCAAATATGCGAGTAAATATACTCGCCCATTTTTCAGTATTTCAAGTCAGGAACAGGAACACCCAGTGCGTGTGCGTCTATATAATGTTAAACAATGATTCGTAGACGGAAGTGCTACAGTTAAAAGTGGTACAAACTTTTATTAGCGCAATAACAGAAATATAGACTAAATATAGACAAAATAACACTTGAAGTAAGATTCAACTAAATATAGTACGATAATTTATATATACATTACCAACCACAACCGGGTTAGATTTGCTTAGCTCAAACGGCTACAAACGAGTTCAATGTGTCATCGCAGAAAGAGTCAAAAATAAAGAACACAAACAAGCAATAAAATCCACAGAACAGACACAATCAAAACGCTGGGTCACTGCACAGGGGATAATACTCCTTCCTCTTCACACGGCGTCAGATAAACAGAGAGCTTGAAACAGACCTGAGCTTAAAACGATTGTTCTGATCATGTGCGGAGTCTGGCTGAAGCAAAGGATCTTGGGAAATGAAGTCCTGACTCCTGACCACTAGAATCAACTTTTTGTTGTCTATTATTCTAGAACACCCATCTCAAAATGATACGAGTCACAAGTTAGGTTTATTAAATCAAGTAAAAATTTTATTTTTAAAAGGATATTAGTGTAATTGAACCAGAAACGTTAATTAAAAATATAAATAAATCAATTTCTTTTTATTTTGTGCCTGGAAAATCAGGGTGGTGCTTACATTCGCGTAAATACGGTATTTCACGTTTGTTTTTCAAAATGCAGCAGTTTTAAATCTTGACTTCCAACACGTGTTCAAGTACGATCCGTCCAAGCACTGCCACAACATCAAGAGACTGGAGACGGAGGACAATCTGGTGTCAGTGTCTAGTCTGACATGGGAGATCCAGGGAGGAGATGATGAAATCAGCAGAAAGAGACGCGGAGAGTTTCCGAAACACAAACCCAAAAAGCCCAAACCCAACCAGAGCGCGTTTAGTACTCAACCTCCGCTCAATGGAATCGAGAAGCCAATCGCCAATCAGAACGCCAACACGAAGGCGGCGAGTCATAATGGATTCCCTACTAAACAAAAGCCAGCTCCAGTACGTGTTTATAACAGCGACGCCGACTCAGAAGATGAAATCAGAATGTGGGTTGCACAGGAACTTTACAGGAAAACTCTGAAAACCTCGGCAGAAGATGACGGAGATCAAGTTGAGGTGGTGGGTGATGATTTTGTCACCATGCCGAGCGTCACTCGGACGGTGGAGCGGTTCGGCCTGCTTGTGTCCTCCAGAGAGGATGAGGAGTACGACTCTGCAGACACTGATGAGATACTGACCCGGCGAAAGAAAGGAGAGGAAACTGTCTCTCAAGAGGATTCGCCGTCAAAATCCAGCAAGAAAAGAGCTGAGGTGTTCACCGAATGTGACAAAGACGATCCAGAAAAGGCAGATGAAACGAAAAGCAAAGCTGTGAAGTCGCTCAAACGGAGAGGCAACAACCCTGAAGATATTCTTCAGTTCCTTTTCGACGACAAGACGGAGGACCAAAGCAGCGAGAAGAAGAAAAAACAGGTGTCCAGTGGAAGTCTCCCGCCGTTCATTGGTACTAAGGATCTCTTTGGAGCTCCAGTTCTCTCCAAACCTCAGAAAGGAGTCACGCGTCAAGAAGACCAGCCTACAAAACCCCCAAAGAAACTCAAACGAGGTGTTGAAAACTCACAAGAAAGTGCCTTAATAGATGAAAGTCAGAGCAGGTCTTCAAGTTCAAGTAAACCTGAAGAAGAAACAGCCAGTGAAGAATCAGAATCCACTGATGCAAAGCTCTTGAAGTCCAAAAGCCCAAAGTCTCTAAAAAGTATTTCCAAACAGAAGCAGAGCAGAACTTCCAGTCGAAAAACTGAAGTGTGTGGTGATGATGATGATGATGATGATGATGATGATGATGATGATGATGATGATGATGATGACAGAAAGGCAGAGTTCTCAGATGATGAAGAGAACCCCAGAAACCTTCTGAAAAGCGACATCAAATCTGTAGACAAATCATCTAACTCAACAGAGGAAACATCTTCTAAAGAATTAGATGCCAACATGGAAGACGATTCTGAAGTCTTCCCTTCAAAAACATCAGCACGTTTAAAACCTGATCCAAAAAAAGCGAAAAAGACCCCAACTAAACTGGCAACCAAGAAGAAGATCTCCAGATCTTCTAGTAGCAGTTCCTCCAGCCAGGATTCTGAGACCAGTGATGATGAAAGCATTGATGCCGAATATGAAGCCATGATGAGCAACTGCTACCGCTTGGATCTTTCTTTAGCAGACCTGGAGCAGATGGCAAAAGCTGCAGAGTTATCAGATGATGACCAAGAACCTGAAGAGAAACCCAGAAACACGCAGGGAAAAGGTATCAAGCCTAAAGACAAGTCATCCATCTCAGCAGAAGCAGCATCCCCTAAAAAGTCACATCCCCACCTGGAAGAAGGTTCTGAAGTCCAGCCGGCAAAACCTCCAAAGAATCTGAAACGAGGTGTTGAAAACTCGCAAGAAAGTGCCTTAATGGATGAAAGTCAGAGCAGGTCTTCAAGTTCAAGTAAACCGGATGAACAATCAGAACCTAATGACGCAAAGCTCTTGAAGTCCAAAAGCCCAAAGTCTCTAAAAATTCTTTCCATACAGAAGCAGAGTAGAACTTCCAGCCGGAAATCTGAAGGGAGCGATGATGATGATAATGACAGAAAGGCAGAGTTCTCAGATGATGAAAAGAAACCCAGAAACATTCTGAAAAGCGGCATCAAAACTGTAGACAAATCATCTAACTCAACAGAGGAAACATCTTCTGAAGAATCAGATGCCAACATGGAAGACGATTCTAAAGTCTTACCTTCAAAAACATCAGCACGTTTAAAACCTGATCCAAAAAAAGTGAAAAAGACCCCAACCAAACTGGCAACCAAGGAGATCATCTCCAGATCTTCTAGTAGCAGTTCCTTCAGCCAGGATTCCGAGACCAGTGATGATGAAAGCATTGATGCCGAATATGAAGCCATGATGGGCAACTGCTACCGCTTGGATCTTTCTTTAGCAGACCTGGAGCAGATGGCAAAAGCTGCAGAGTTATCAGAAGATGACCAAGAACCTGAAGAGAAACCCAGAAACACGCAAGGGAAAGGTATCAAGCCTAAAGACAAGTCATCCATCTCAGCAGAAGCATCTCCTGAAAAATCACATCCCAACTTGGAAGAAGGTTCTGAAGTCTTCACTTCAAAAGCATCAGCGCGGCTGGTAAAGTCTTCAAAACCTGAATCGGGATCTCAAGAGAAAAAGAAGTTCTCCAGTTCCTCTAGTAGCAGCACGGATTCTGAGAGCAGTGATGGAGAAGAGATGTCCGTTCGAAAGCGTTCAGATGGTTCTACAGCTCAGAAGCAACAGCAGGACAACCAGAAACGTCTGGAGGCTCTGGAGCGGCGGAAGAAGGAGACCGAGGAGCAGAAGAAGCTGATTCAAGGAGCTCTTTCTAACCTGGTGAGCGTCTGCGTTCGCTGATCTTGCTCTTCAACCACTCACTTGTCCACATCTTCACCAGGACTCTGTGAAGGAGAGCAGGAAGCACATCGTCTTTGATTCAGACGACGAGGTCGACGAGCCGATGGATTTGAATGAAGGTCCAAGATCCGATGGAGATCTGCAACAAGCTTCAACATCAGATGAAAGGGTAGGGTTTACGAACCGTATCGATAAACGTCTGTTTCCTAACTTTTTCTTGGAATGTTTTATTACAGGCGAAAGACTCGGGCAGCTACAAGCTGTTTGACGGCAGCGATGAAGACGAGGATGAGTTTTGCTTCCACAAGCCTCAGTTTGAAGGCAAAGCTGGACAGAAGGTCTGAACGAATCCTGCTGGAGATGGATCCACGAAATTCCATCCATCCGTGATTCGCGTCGTCTTTGTGTGCAGCTCATGCATCTTCAAGCCTCCTTCGGAAAGGATCCCAGGTTCCAGCTGGATTCTAGGTTCTTGGACGAGGCTGATGAGACGCCAGATGAAGGTAGTCCCGCATTCGTTGAGCTCCGTTTGGACACTTCGGCGACTCTCGTGTGGTTTCAGACGCAGATGTTCAAGTGAATGAGGAGGATGAGCTTGTCGGGGAGAAAATGAAGAGCCTGGACATCATCCAGAAGGTCTTGAGCTCCAGTGGCCTGATGATGGAGGGCAAGAAAGAGCCAGTGAAGGGGAAGATGTTCAAGTAAACTCTCTGGATGTTGTGGCTTTTTTTTTGCGTTGGTAGAGTCTCATCGTCTGTGCTCTTGGGTTTCAGAGACGTTTCGGTGCTGCATTACGATCCGTCACGAGAGGAACACTCCGCTTTTGAGAGAGAGACCCAAAAGCCGGAGAAAGAAAGGTGGGCAACAATTCTATTCCCATGGCGGAAGTTTCCGGAAATGTCTTTGTTCAAAGTATAAATGAGCAAACACAATCAGGTCTCATTAAAAAAAAAAAAAGTGTCTGACGTTTTTTAAAACAAAAAAGCAAATATAGATATAATTTTTACATTTAGAACTTACATTCAAATATCATGTAACTTCTAAAAGTGTTAAATCAATTTTTATTCATCTTTTGCTATATTTGTTTTTATTTTGAATGCATGTTTAAAGGTGTAAGGTACTTGAGTAAATGTGCTTCGTTACTTTACTTAAGTATGCTTTTGGCTACTTCGTACTTGTACTATCAAAAATAGAAGCAACTTTTACTCTCTACTCCACTGCATTTCTGATTGAGTAACTGTACTTTTCACTCCACTACACTTGAAGTTATTGTTATCACTTATTGTTACTCGTTACATTTTGATTGTGCGCGACAAACCATAATCAATTTTTTTTTTTGGTTCATTTCTTGGGTGAACGAGGTGATTTTGCCACCTGTCGTCTGCTGAAGATACTGGAAGCTAATTGTAAATTAGAAACCAAAGACTTAGAGACGTGAATATTTACCAGGATTTTATTGTATAGGATTTTTTTTTATTTATTTTGCACATTCGAGTTTGATTGAGATTGACTTCTAGATTGAATCAATTGAAAAAAAAAAATCAAAAGTATGGTTGTCTGGTACTCTTTACAACAGGGGTGTCCAAACTTTTTGATTTGCGGGCCATATTGGGCTCTAACATTTGACAAAAGGGCCGAAACGGGCTCGGGGGGAAAAAATACACATTTTAGGGTATACACATTTTTGTATATAGTTTAGTATTTAACATTAAATAGTGTTTATTTCTATTTAAAAATGCATTCCAAAAAAAAAAAAAAACAGATATAATACTAAAATGCAAATAAAGTGATTCAGCATTTTAACTGCTTTTTAAAATGTTTTCATAAATAAAGCAATAAAAACCTTCATAATGGAACATTGAAAAAAATATATATGATTTTGATTACATTTTTTTACAAGCTCGTGTTGGCGTGGTGAAACAAACCGTATTCGTTTGAGATCACATGGTGTGTTCACGCGCTGAACCGCTCCGAGCTGTGACGGACCTGCGTGCTGTGACGGACCAAACGGATTGGTCGAATTTGCGGTGATTGGATGAAATTGCAAGGTCGCAAATAAATCGCGGGGTTTCGCTGAATTTGCGTGAATTGGCTCGATCGCGAATCCTGGAGGGACTGAATACTGGCCGCGGTCCGGATTACGTTCATTTTATGAATCAAGTCACGGGCCGGTCAAAATTTGATTAAGGGCCGCATTTGGCCCCCGGGCCGGACTTTGGACATGCCTGCTTTACAACTCTGCTGATTTTATAACATGTAACGTCTCTTACTGTCTTCACAGTAAAGCGGCAAGAAAGAAGAAGCGTGAAGAGGCCGCCAAGCTCCCGGAAGTCTCCACCGAGATCTACTTTAACGTGTCGGCAGACTTGAAAGAAGTGTTCGGAACCACTAAAGAAGACAAAGAGCAGGAGAAGAGCGTCGCATGGGATGAGGAGGAGGAGGAAGAGGACGTTCCTGTGGAGGCTCCTTGCTCTTCTAATGCGGAGATCAGTGACGATCCAGGATTCAAGTTCTCCTTCTTCACGGAGGATACGGCCACGGCCAGTAAGAAAGGTCTGGCTGTCTTTCTCTTCCTCTTCCTCTCATCTGCTTTTGAGCCTTTTTTCACAGAAATCTGTTGTTCCAGATGAGTATAAAGTGGAGATACTCACAAATCCAGGACCAGAGAAGCTGCGTTTCCAGGACAGCAGCTCTGATGAGGAAGACGATGCTGATGAAGAGCAGATCACCTCCATTATACCCCAGGAGTGAGGAACAATGCTCTTCTCTAGCTCCTCGCTTTCTTTCTTTACATCTATTTAGGAGTTGAAATTATGGGACACGGTTTTTTTTTCGCTATTTAATTTACTGCTGATTTATTTTTGCATTTACTGTAAAAGGAGTTGGGGAATATTTCAATGAATACATTTTATAGGTTGATGAGATGGACGGACAGATGGAGAAAGATATTTAGGCAGACTGATATATATTTAATATATTTTAAAATGTTTAATGCATTTGTTGAAATGCGTTTAGTTTAAATGACTGAATGTATTAATATAAATGGTAATTTTTCAAGTAGCAAAGCAATCTTCTTGTATTGGTTCAATTTATGGTTAATAGGTTTTAGTTTTTCTTTCGGTGTATAAAAATGTAATCTTTTTGATGCTATTTAAACTTTCTTGTGTAAATGAATAACAAAAACGTGTATTTTGTTTTCCGCAGAGAACCAACCACGCCTAAAAAGAGTTTTTTCTTTTTCTTTGGAGATGATGATCGATTGAAAGGTCAGTACTATTTATTTTTATTTATTGATTTTTTTTTTTTTTTTTGTAGATTGTTTGTAGATTTTTTCCAAGTGGATTGAAAATTTGTGATGGATTGATTGATTGATTGATTGATTGATTGATTGATTGATTGACACTGGCTCCTGCCACTTTGTTACTAATATTTGCCTTTTGCACTATGTATATTTTGTCAATTGCATTTTTTTCTTGTTTTTGTATCCTGTGTTAGATTTTAACCGTTTCTTGACATATTTTAATATTTTGTAGTTATTTATATTGGTTATTCAGTGTGTATACTTCACCGTTATCACATCTTTCATTTGTCACCAAACGGAGTAGCCATACTAGTTTCATTCTACTTTCATTCTAACCCACCTGACTCTTTTTCTGTTCAAACGGATAACCAAGTGATAACGTACGAGATTTTGACACCATGCTCCTACTAAACTTTAATCAACTTAAGATGTGTTTAGATTCAGCAGCCACAGGCGTGGTCACAAACAATCAATGCACATAAAAAATTAACGCATTAATGGCGGACAGGTCGATGTTTGGTCATTTTACTGCCGCAATTTTTTAGATTTTAGTTTTTAATTTAGTATTTAACATACAAAAGTACATGTATTCAAAATAATAAACGGTTATACCAAAAGGGTGAATATAAAATTATGTAGAAATTAAACATTTAAACTCACTGTAACCAATCGAGACCGTTATTTTGTATTAAAATGTCAGACACCGTGATTATATTTTATATTATATTTCTATTATACTTGATTATATTTCTATTATAATTATATTACCGTAACCACTAAGACGTGATGTTTTATTGAACTTTACATTTACAGAAAACTTTCCCCCAAATAGGTAACGTTTCATTTTGATTTAGGCTTTAAATTTGACCAAAACTGTTCAGTGCTCTAGAAAACTTGAACATGGACCTTGAAAGTGCTTGAATTTTATCCTTCAGCAAGTGTAGGAACCTTGAATAACAATAAAAACATTATTCTATTCTATCTGTATCCGACAGAGGGGCCGAGGAGTTTTTGTCGAAGCGGACGCCTGGGAGATCAGAGGGAAGCGTGGGAAGAGAGGAGGACGGCTCTCAGAGAGGTAGCGCACACAACCAGTCCTAGACATTCCATCCTAGCGGCACGTTTAGATTTATACTTTCATAAATGTACTAAAAATACTTTTTCCACCATCAGGAGTGTCGTAAAAGGCACCGAGATGCCAAGCGATCCACGCGGAGCTCGCTGAACGTCTGACAGATGCTCCGTGTCACAGCGCTGTAAGTTATTTGCATTTAAACGACTCGTTTTTCATCACTTTTTCATGACTTTGAACTGAATAAATACTTCCTGTGTCCACCAGGGGGCGCTGGGGAGATTAAACGGGCTCCTCGTGGTTCATGTTTGTTGTGTTTTCTGGGGCTTTTATTCATGAAAACGGCTCTTTTAGACAGAAGGACACACAAGGACGGTTTGTAAAGCCACTCTGGCCTCGTCCTGGTGACCATTTCAGCAGGTGACACTGACATTGGACCACCGTGTTTGTTCTTGCTCTTATCTGTCGACTGGAGCAGTTTCCACTTACTAGTGCAGAAGTCTATCGCAGGTAACGGGAGCTTTTCAGGATTGTGTTACTTCATCTGTGTGAGCCAGAGATTTGGTTCTCTCCCGTTTCAAAACTTTCAGATTTGTTTATACGTCTACATAAGTTATACATAAAAATAATAAATAGATAATGTGTACCGTAATTTATCTTTTTTTTTTTAATAAATAACAATGTGCTCACTCAATTTAACCGTTGTGCAATTTAAGTCATGTGCAAATCTTTTTCTGGTTATGTTTCATAACCACTATTTTTGTGAAGTATTTAATTAGTGTATATATTTGATCATTTTTGTGGATTTCTTTTTATTTTATTTTTTCTTGTATTTTATTTTTTTTTTTTTTTGTGCGAGTCGGACCACATCTAATTCCTTGTATGTTCATACTTGGCCAATAAAGCTGATTCTGATAGATGGATACAATTAAAACACATTCACATACAGTACACTTAGAATAGCTAGAATAACACATACATATATGTATGTGTATATACACACATGCATTTATTACACACATATTTATAACATAATACTAAGTTACAAAGCACTACAAAACAATGGAAAAAAGCACACAAACTAAGAAAAGCACTACAAAAAAAACCTTGAAAATAAATTGCGATTTTTGATGACACAAAGTTACGTTTTTATCACTATTATTTAGAAGAACCATTAAACGCATTTTGTTGTCATCGGTGCAAAGTCTGAGAGAATAGAGTGTGTATTACAAGGGACACGGATCTAGATATTTTCATTTTATTTCAAATGATTCGGAATTTATTGATTAATATGTCAATATTTAATATGTAAATTTTAATATTTTAATATATAAATTAATATGTCAGTTTTAGCAATAGCCACATGCTAATTTGAGTGGGAGTAAATTAAGCGTGTGTGTGTGTGCGTCTGTGCGTCTGTGTGTGTGTGTGTGTGTGTGTGTGTGTGTGAGAGAGAGAGAGAGAGAGAGAGAGAGAGAGAGAGAGAGAGAGAGAGAGAGAGAGAGAGAGAGAGAGAGAGCGAGAGAGAGAGCGAGAGAGAGAGCGAGAGAGAGAGCGAGAGAGAGAGAGAGAGAGAGAGAGAGAGAGAGAGAGAGAGAGGAGCAGCAGCAGCTGTTCTGTGACATAACCCTCCCAACTGCCATTTTGTCTTTTTTGGAAGTGCAGCAATAGTTAAAAACAGACATTTCACTCTACTCTTAAATACTCATGTTATTGAGTAAGGAAGACTTTAAGGCTTTAATTGTCAAATGTAAATGTAGGACACACGTTTAGCTTTGCATGACTATGACGGCTATTGCTAATTGTTTTTAGCATGTTAGCTTAGTGGTTGCTTGTATGTGTGCTTTTGAGTCACAGCATAAAAAAAACAGATTTTCACTTTCTTATTCTCAGTTTCATTAAACTAAATCTCAGTTTTATTTTTATAAAAATTTCATTAAAAATACTGATGAATGCAATGTACAGTACAGTATGACTATTTAGTATACAAAGTTATAAGTTTATACAGATGTATATACAATGTTAATAGGATATAAACTTCAAATTGTTTTTTGTTTTCTTGAAATGCATGTATCTAAAACTTTGTCGCCACTGATAGTGGATGAGAACAAATATGTTTTACATTTTACTACACATTTACCTTTTCTGAACAGCGAAAAGCAGTTTTTATACTCGTAAGAAAATATGAGGAACGTTTCGTAATTATCTTTCACAATGCTGATTGTTTTTAGCATGACAGCTTTTTGGCTAACGGTGAGAGTTCAGGATTTCAAGACACAAGCGTTTGCACATTCTTTTCATGCAAATATATTTTAAAGTTCTTTTTTTTGTGGATTCCTCACAAATGTAAAATATTTAGATAAAAAGCACATTCCACACGTGTCACAATGCTGCTGGCTAATGCTAATCGTTTTAGCCAGTTAGCTCTGTGGCTGACTGAGCGTTTGACTTCACAAATCATAAACGTGTTTATTAATTTGACGTTTCTCTTTATTTTCTTGCAATTACGTTTGCTGGAGCCAAGATTTTTTAACTAGAAAGTTGAACTACAAAAACTGTTGTTGTTTTTTTTTTCCCTGAAAAACTACAATTGAACAAAATATGTTTCTATAAAAGTGTAAAACTTTTCAATCATTAATCATCTTTATCAATGATTTTTGGCTTCTTGGGTAGTTTACATTACTCACAAATATTATGTTTTTGTTTTTAATTTACTGCTTTATCCCCAACAAATGCAGCTTGAGTAGCTAAGATTGCTTAATGCTTAATCTTTCCTTCACATGTAACGAAAAAATTAAATATTCGCAAAACTGACATGTCTTTTTAAAAAAACGTTCTACCAAGTTTTCGAACTTTCCAACCATCGTCTGACTAAATAAAGTGCCACTCTCAGCACGAGTGAACGCTAGTTTAAAAAACCCTTGCGTTGACTTTGTACATTCCTTTCATAGTGTGAATAACTTCCACAGTTACCTGTTACTAAAGCCTCGCGCGGCTCAGAAAGGGCAGGGTCATGTGACTAGGCCGCGTTGAGATAAACCAACCGCCCTTCCCCCGCTCAACGCAAACATTAGGCCCAAGAAAGTGCGTCTTAGCATCGACGCTAACAATCAGTGATACATTTAGAATAGAATAGAATAGAATATCCTTTATTGTCACAATTATTTGATGTGAGTCATATAAATGTACAGTGAAATTATAGCAACTTCCTATCCAGACCAACACGCATTAATAAATCTATTCAAAATGTACAATAGTGCAATATATTACAGACACAGAACTTTACAGCGGTGGAATTTGTGTATACATATATGTGGATTATATAAAATATATGGATTATATACATTTTGGTTGAGCAGGGGGGTTATTTTATATGCACTTCCTGATGTCCGTTTAAGGTAGTGATGGCTTGGGGGATAAAAACAGTTTTTCAGTCTGTTTGTTTTCTCCCATGTGTGAGAAACAAAGGGTTAAAATGACGATAATATGTCTTTAAGCGTAAAGTTTGCACTTTTTCCAGACTTGGTTTTCCGTGTTTATCGGCCTAATCACTCCTCCTCCTCCTCTTCCTCGCCTCTCACAAATCCCACCCTGACTCCTCAAAGGACTGTTGTTCAGACCGAGAGTTCTCGAATGACAACGGTCGGAGTCCCTGATAGGTCGAGGCGGCAGCCATCTTGATCCTGTCTTGCTCCTCCATTGGCTGTTTTTTTGTTGTTGTTTTTGTAACTAATCAGGCCGGACTTTGACGGCAGGAATGTGCAGGAGATCGAGACCTTTAGACTTCAGATGCTCGGTCCAAACATGCAAAATCTGTTTATCCGGGCCAAAGAAATGTCACACGTATAAAAGACGTAAATAAAAAAAACGTATAAAAGGCCGCAGTGTCGCGTCACTAAATTTAGAGCGAGTCAAATATGGCTGGGGTTTATTTACACGCGTGCACCAGTGTATGAATAGACGGAGCTGTGTTCTGTTTCCAATTTGCTCTGAAGGACGGAGCTGCAGAAATGGAAATAAACGAGTGTGAGACTCTCCACCTTGTGTTTGTTATGGAGCCATTTTGCTTCATGAACAGTGTGTGGATGGAGGCCTGGTGTTAGTATTTAGCTGGAAATATTGGGATTAATAGTGGGATCAAATAAAATGCTGGCCATCCATCCATCCATCCATCCATCCATCATTCATGTGATTTCTCATTGTTTGGACATAAAGGTTTTCTTCTACTTCATATTTCCAGTCTGTCAGTCAGTCAATCCATCCATCCATATGACCTATCTATCCATCCATCCATATTATCTATCCATCCAGAGAAAAAATTTCCCCACTGAGCGACTAATAAA
>MU204413.1:9721280-9728780 GCA_017309775.1 Paedocypris sp. Pulau Singkep
ACACACACACACTGTCTGTCTTTCTACCTGTCTGTCTCTCTCTTTCACACACACACACACACACACACACAGTCTCTCTCTTTCTCTCTCTATCACACACACACACACACACACACACTGTGTTTGTCTGTCTCTCTTTCTCTCTCTCTCACACACACACACTGTCTGTCTCTCTCTCACACACACACACACACACACTCACCTGCTGCGCCATCTTTACCAACGCCTAGTCAAAAATCTGACAGTGTTGGGCCTGACTTTGGTTAGCCGTTAGCATGCTAACGCCCTGATGAGGAGCTTCTGACGTGATGCATGTGGTGACATGTCGTGGCGGGACGGGGAGGAGGTGATTCGGGTCTCGGAGAGCGACCCATCCCCCCCACACACACTCACACACACACACACACACACACACACACACACACTCAGCACATGATCTGCTCCCAGGCCCAGGCTTCCGCTCACTCTGTTTACTCTGTTTGTGTTGTCTTATCTCTCACCAGTTGCTTCTCTTGAGATGTAGAATGGTAATGAATAATTCTGATCACTTACTGAGAGAGAGAGAGAGAGAGAGAGAGAGAGGGAGAGAGAGAGACTCAGAGAGAGAGAGAGTGAGAGAGAGAGTGTGTGTGCGTGTGTGTGTGTGGATTGAAATGAAATATAAAGTTGTAAAAACAAATAAACACGGACCGATTCAAAAATGACAGACAAGTAAATGAAAAAAGATAATTAGATTGAAAATGATAGAAAATATAGATCAACAGACATCAATAGATAAACAAAGTGAATAAATAGATAGTTACACAAGACAAACATAAACAGACAGACGGAAAAGTCTGAAAAAAAAGAAAAGAAAGATAGCTAGACAAAATAAGCCGATAGACAGCAAGATAGATTAAACTGACAAGTTAATAATTAAGTATAATAATACAAAAAATGAATTTTGAATGAAATTAATTATTAAATTAATTAAAATACAAACATATTGATAGAGAGACTAAATAAATAAAAAGACAGAGACAGACAGACAGTAAGAAGTGAAAGAGACAAAGGAAGTGAGGTGTGGATGGAGAGACAGGTTTTTCGTTACCAGAGGAATCTGTTTACTAGTTCTTTCTGTCAGTTAGCAGTCTTTCTTCTCTTCTTCCCCTCCTCCGAATGTCACATGACCGCGATCTTCTACTTCCCTTTTTGAGAGTTTCAAGAGAAACGTTCTTCAGATTTAATCTCCACCAGAAACATCTCGGACGACCAAACAACTCACAGCCTGAGCGTCACATGTTCTCAACTTTTTTACAGTGAGATTCTGTATAAGTTACTGATTAAACTGAGTAACTAACCTGCTGGATTACAGTAAGGGAGGGGTCGCTTCGCGATTGAAATCTGTGAAAATATCTGTTATATCGAGAAATTGTTCCAAAATATCTACCAATAACTATCTACGACTATGTACAAATTTTCTATAAATATTTTTGGACAAAATGTAAACAAATCTTCAAAATGTGGGCAGTGAAATATTTATGTTTTGTTAGGATTTGCGTAACCTTTTTTTTATTTGATCGCCGTAAAATATGACAATAAATGTACCTGTTTGTCTGAATCGAACTGTACACACACACACAGACACACACACACACACACACACACACAGACACTCTCTCTCTAAACAGAATTAATTGAATAAAATTAATATTGATCTCACAGTTAAGAAACAATTTTTTTCCTGTTCCATAAAAATTATGTGAAAAATTATAATTGCTTCATCGGTACAATTACAGTATTTGTATCACTGTATCTTTCTTTTTTGTTTCACTTAGTCACTGATATAAGGTCGTCTCAGTGATCACACATATACATTTAATGGCAAAAAGATTTAACATGGACAAGGCAGTCACACAAGGCGTCGACGCCACGTCACACACACACACACACACACACACACACACACACACACACGACTTTCTCATATATTATCCTTTCAATCGCTGAGACTTAAGCACACGGATCTGTTCACTGCTTCAGCCTTTCCCTTTCTCCTTCAGACTAAAATCCTGATTTTAAAATAAAACTCGCATCATAAGTACATTTATTTCCTATTTGTTGTAATAATATAAATATACAGTATGCATTTATACATTTGTTTAGCACGTATGCATTTCTGCATTTATTTACACATAAGTACATTTATTTCCTTTGTCATTTATATTTGATTTTGGCGGTGTTGGTCCTCCATACTTCAGTGAATTATAAATTTTCTCGAAACGACCTGTTTTTATATCTGGATTGTTTGCGATCCCAATCTGCTGTAGGCAGTGGCCGTGGCCGTGTTGAGGAATGGGGCGTGGTCAGGATATGCCAACGTCACTCGCAAAGCCACGCCCCCGTATCATTCTGACCGCATAATAATGAGATTACCTAGTCTTTTCCATCCGGTTGAGCTGTTGCAACAAGTGCAACTATAATATGAGTATTTACAGGAGTTTTTTTTGTAATATGTGTAAAATATGACTTGAGTCACAACTGTGAACAACTTGGCGGCGATAAAGTCATTAAACAGAGTAATAACAAAAAAATAAGACAGTGTATAGCAAACGTCCCATTTATTATAAACAACATTCACATGTTAATCAGCTGCACCGTTTGGCCTCGAGCTCGTTGCTGATTGGCTGCTCGGTCTCACGCCCCCTTCACACTCGTTTCCCGTCCGTAACGGGCCATCAAAAAAAAATAAACAAAAACAAACAAACAATCCAGTTCGGAAATGACGTAATGACGTAAACGCGTTACCTGTGGCTCTACACAGACGGCGCCACAGCGTCACAGAACTGGTTGAAGTCCTTCTGCATGAAGTCCTCGCTCAGCATCACGTCATCCTCCGACGGGAAATACTGCAAGCTTTCATCCTGCTCCACCGAGAAGAAGGAGAAGGAGGAGGAGGAGGAAGAACCGTCCACCAGGCCGCCTCTCGCGTTCTCCAGCACGCCCAGGTACTGCTCCATGTCCGCGGGCTCCACCTCGCAGTCCGAGCCGCTGTCGGTGCCCACAGAGTCCGAGCGCATGTGCATCATCTGGTACTTCTCGCGCATCAGGAACTGGTTGGTGTTCCTCGGTGCCCTCATCCCCTGGACGTTGGCCGGGCGCAGGGCGAGCAGAGGGTTCCTCCTCCCCGACCTCCTGCCACACTTCTGCCACCTGAGCTTCCGGCCTCCGTGGGCTCTCCTCGCGGGCTTCTCCGTGCCCTCCTCCCATTGGCACATCACGCCCCTTCCGCACATCTTCTCGGCGTCGAGCATCAGCCGTGCCAAGGCTGCTTGTTGTTCTCCACTCGTGCCACTCACACGCGGTCTACCTTTGTACAATCTTTTCCGGTTTTTTCTTGCTGACTGGCTTCGGGTGGCACATAGCCTGGCGCAGTGCCCTCTGTGGAGGCAGCTTGGCGCGCGTCTGGCTCTGGTCTGAGAGCGATCACACACGCGAGTCAGCCGTGTCTCTGTGGCCGGACTGCAGGTCAGATAGGTTGTTTGGAAGAGAAAGGATGTGTTTGTAGTTTGTTTGTGCTTTGGTTAGGTGCCAACAAACTATTCGCTCTGTCACCTGACTGAGATGAGTCTAAGAATGACAGATGTCATCTACGGAGATCCTTCAGTGGCGCTGGGCTTTTATTGGATCGGAACGTACCAATCGGGGGCTGAGATGGAGGGGGTTTGTGAAAATGTCCTTGAAGCGACGTGAACTGTGTTCAGTGCCTTAAATGTAATTTTATACTCCGTGCACCTAGGATAACGCTGAAACCAAAGGAGGTAGAGGAGTTTACCGTGTAATCAAACGAATAGTTTAGCAAGGAATTCGATAAAACCGTAAACACAACTGCAGAATCACCCCTTTGTAGCCGAAATGGTTTCGTCTCTTCTGGGCGTCTTTGCCCCGCTGATTCCGGATCAGTTTTTTTTTAGTAAACAAAGCATGTTTTACTTTGGCATCACGACGCCAAACGTTCCCAGATCAGATGTTACACGTAAGGCTCAATAAAAGAAGCGAATACGTGATGTATGTGAGATCTGAGGACAACTGTGTAATGGCCGTTGCGAGAACGAGTGTCCATATGGAACAAAGCACAGATTCTGCGAAGTGTCTAAATACACTTTCAAAATAAGCACAAAGTGTAGAAACGAATATTTGTTTGACACTTGATATGAAACGTTTTATTTTATTTTCTTGGCTCAGTAAATTAGCACAGAATACACACTTCCGCCCCTTTAATAACGCGTTATTTTCTGCATTTAAACACACACTGTCGCTTCAGAAATCGTGTTATAGAAAATCGGCTTGAGATTTGAGAAAATAGGCTTTTTTGGAAATGCACCAATTCGTGCTATTATTCGTCTCATAAAACAACAGTCACGTGAAAAGTTAAAACAGTGCCACAGTGTCATGTGCAGATGTCAACACACATTTTAAGATGTTTGTTCAATAGTCCTTGTGTTTGTTATTAAGCCCAGGATTCTTTCAGGATCTTTTCTTTGCCCCAGAAGCCCCTATGGGTGGTTTGAGGTATTGCAGAGGGTTTCTGGAAAACAACAAACACTACATACATGTAAAATATTTATATGTATATATACTATACATATAATGTATTTGACTATACGAAAATATTGCTTTTCAACTAATATGCCGTTTTTAAAAATGCGTGTTTGATTTTTTGTTAATACTACTAATACTGTTACATATCTTGCCATTTCACAGTTTATTCCGAGAGCAATAGTTTATTATTACACATTTAATTATAAAAAAAAATGTACAAAACTATTTAAACTGTGATCAATGTATTTAGATACGTATTATGGGTGCTATAACATATCCAGCCACAGGGGGCGGTAGAGCGCACAGCACTACAAAGCGTCGCGGCTCGTGGGTAAGAGAATAAAACGCTTGTGGCTTCTCTCGCCGTTATACCACAACAAAAATGGAGTCTTTACGTGTCAGATTAGACGTCAAATGCTTTTAATCGCGACGTGAAGTGATGATGGAGGTGCAGGATGAGTCGGTGCCCGGCGCGGAAAAATGCCTTCAAATAGTCGGTTCCGAGCTGGTTGAAAATTACACGGTGAGCGTGATGTTCTTTTTACGTGTTGTTTTTGGATCTTTATGTTTCGTTATTTACAGCTGTAGTTGTGTTTGTGTGTGCGTTTGGTGTTTTAAAGTCCGATTTGTGCTTTGTTTCGCTTTCATTTAGAGGCGTTTTTTATTTAAGGAACCGGTTGCGTAACACTTGCCTCAATATTGACGATTTTGTTTATTTGGCGGAAAAAATTTGTTGTATCAGCAAAATGTGTATTATTACCTGTATAGTTTAAAAAATTAAGAATTATACTTTGCAGACGTTCGTTATTTTGAAATAGTGAAGTTGCTGTGCTCTATCGTCATAAAATATTAAGACTTATGAATGCTTTGTTCAACCACAGGGAACGATCAATAAAAACATCTTTTTTTTCATTCATTCATGTTTTTTGTAAAGGGATTCATCAGCGTCTTTGTTCAGATCTTTGTTCACTTTATCCCCTCCGTGCAATTAGCAAAGTTTGCTTTTCTATATTACTGTTTACTCTGATTGTTTACTCTGTTTATTGTTTACTGTTAATGTGTATTTGAAACATATTATCTGTTTTATTGAAAACGTTTGCTCTAATTTTATATACTTTATACTAGATATATTCTTTATATTTTATCTTACACAATGCACATTTCTCTTACATTTTTATTTGCTGTGTTTTTCCTATATTGCACCTAACAGAGTAGTGTTCCTAATTTCGTTGTAACCATGTGTCGCAATGACAACAAAGGCATTTTATTAGTTAGTAGTACGTAGTTTCATATCAATGTATAATAAAGAAGAAGAAGAAAACCTTTATTTGTCCCAACAATGAGTACAAATGTACAAATCAAATGTTCTTACACAAATCAAATGTTTTTCAATAAGCAGGTTTACATTATCGAGGTGAAAGTTGGCGATCACCGTTGGACCGTCAAGCACCGATACAGCGACTTCCACGATTTGCATGAAAAGGTGAGGAGCAGATAAGATCTCCAACACACACACACACACACACACACAATCACATGACTGGATTTGATCTTGCTGAGCTCAGCTGACCGTGGAGAAGAAGATCGACAAGCATCAGCTGCCGCCCAAGAAGATCATCGGCAAGAACTCCAGAAGCCTGGTGGAGAAGCGGCAGAAGGAGCTGGAGGTCTATCTGCAAACGCTCCTCAGCAGATTCCCCTCCGCCACGCCCAGAGTGCTCTCCAACTTTCTGCATTTTCAGCTCTACGTGAGTGTGTGTGTGTGTGTGTGTGTTGGCTTGTTAAATATTGACCAGCGTTTGTGTGAGATCCAGATCTGCTGTTCTCCAGACAGTGGAGGTATTGATGAGGCTTGTGAAGGGCTTTTGTCTGGAGGACGCACATGATGGTCTTCAAGCCGCTGTGATTCCTTCAGACAGCCGAGCTTCTTATATTCCGGACACGTACAGCACGCGCTCCTCTCCCTGCTGGAATCCTTCAGGAAATGAAGAGCAGAAGCACATGCTGCCCATTATTCACAGTTCAGACCATGACAGTTTAAATCCAACATTTTTTTTTTAAAATTAATTTATTTATTTCATTAAAAAAAAAAAAACAACAATTAATTCTGGATTGATGTGACACATGTTTAACGTGTAAAATAATCTTAATTATGAAAAGAAAATGCCTTTATTTTTCTCACAGCGGGGATAATAGTTACATCTCACAAAAGACGAATAAGGATGAATGGAGAATACTTTTATACTTATAACAATAAGAAATGAGGAAATTTCACGCTTCACGTCGAATGTCTTTCAGGAAATCAATGGAATCGCAGCGGATTTGGCAGAAGATCTGTTTCACAATGGTATTTTCGATCATATATCACATGCATTTGTACACATGTATTTAGACTAGCGAATAACAGAAATATAGTAAGTTTGTGTGTGTTTGTTGTATATACATGTACTCACACGTGCGCATATATACACAGTCTATCTGTACAGTTGCATGGTTTCGCAATGATTTATCTTAATTGAGTTTAAGATTAATAAGTTCTAGCTGTTTTTTTCCAGGTTGATCGGTTATTGCCTTAAACATTAACTCCAAAATTAACACGTCTTCACAAATCAACATGTTGTGGTGAACGAGACTTTCACTTCCCTAGGGAGAAAAAATCATATTATCATATAATCATTTTATATTAAATATATAATTATACAATATAATTAAAAAATACAATTTTGTATTTGCATTAAATATATATACAGTATAAATAAAAAAAAAATTTGTATTAAATATATATACAGTATAATTTAAAAAAATACTATTTTGTGTTTAATATAAATATGAAGATGTTAAAAAAACAAAGGCATTTTTTTGACGTTTTCCCAACATTCATTCCCAACATTTTTCATGAATTTACACGTGTTTAATAGC